>CM059191.1:32241556-32272426 GCA_030323885.1 Branchipolynoe longqiensis
GGTGGTTATGTATGTGGTTGTGTGTGTGTGTGGGGGGGGGGGGGGGTTGTTACCACGGGTTGAGCCAGAATTCGCTCAGAGGTGATGTATGGATTTAGGGGTGACAGGAGAATTAGGGTAGCATGACCTATTTGCACTCGCCCAGTAGTACACCGGTGTGTGTGTGTGTGTGTGGGAGTGGGAGTGTGGGGGGGGGGGGCTATTGGAGAAGTTGTCACTCCAGGAAGAGTGCGAGTAGGCCAGTAGCTTCTAGCGTGGGCCTATTTGCCAAAGTCTGATTGGCTAAGCGCCTATTGACCGGAAACACGTGACCCACATGTGGGTTTGGTGCCAGTAACCTAGCTGTAGTCCTGTATGTTCAGTAATATACATTTGGTGGCACCACACAGAATTATATTGTTAAATGATATTCCTTAATTCAACAAATAAGGTCCAGCGCATTGGGTGGGATATTATACAAGTTTTCCAAGTGCTTCATAATAAAAGCCATGAGTTAATGAATGAAATAAACTTTGCCAATTGGTAAATGACAAATCTTAGAATTTAATTAGAATTTCTGTGTAATAATAATTGACCTAACAGATATAATAATGTAGTAACAGGAGCTGTAGTCAAAACTATTTGAACATTTGAATATTTTTTAAGGGGGAGGGTGGCTGGTAAAATAACAACGGTGAATGGTTTATCTCACGCATGGTTTTCTGGGGGGAGTGACTGAATTATTGGGGGGGGGGGGGAGGGGCTAATAGAATAGCACCCATGGTTGTGTGAATTACACACAAATAAGATATGCCAATATGTAAAATATGGACCCACAAGGTACTGTGGGCAAATATCAGATGGAATGACCATTTGAGTTGAGTACCCGCTTCCTGTCTGGTCGGTTATGGGATTCGAAACCAGGTTTGAACTCCAGCCGAATCAAACCAATGACGTAAGAATTTATGCTGGTGCTTAACATTATTAGGATAGGGCAAGAAGCAGTGAAATGTGGAAAACCAAATTGTTTGCAATTGAAATTTTCCCTGCTTGATCAACGAATTTGATAATGATAATAATAATTATTATTATAATAATTATTATATAAATTTGGTTCTAACGGAATGTAAAAGGAAGCCTCCTACAACTACCGTAAAACGCCGGTGGTGGCGCCACCGTAGCCCTGGAGACCTGCAGCATATGGGTAATACCCCCAACACACCAAAGTAGTTACCACTACATTCTTGAAAATGTTGCCGAACGGGCTCAAACTGTGTGCGAATGGAATGGCGTCGTAGCAACATTTTACGGTCTGTTTACTAATGGAATGGACAGGCTAGAACGGAATGGTGCTCCAGAATTTTGAGCGTGCCCAAAATTGTCTTGCAGCCATGTTCTACCGCCACGACAGCCCGTTTTAGAATGGGGTCGGATGGTTTGAGAACTAGTTTGGTGTTATGGGGGTGTAATAATAAAGTACAATAAAATGCAATAGAAAATCAAATAAAAGTAGTAATACATCCTGCCAAAAATGTATACACGTATAACAATTATACTAACTAATAATAATTATAATAATAATGAAGTCTAGTCTGGAACCTTCACATATTGACATGCCCCTTATGTTTTAAGCGTTGAATAAGCCGGCTGATATTTGCTGACAATATTTCAAGTCCCTGTGGCTGTACTGTATCAAAGACCCTATAACACTAAGACGGCTCACTCCCTATCTCTCCCATGGTAATGTAAATTTTGCAGGGCCATCTTGTGGTGGGTTTGATCAGCCCGTCTGCTGGCTGGTGTTTCACATGTAAACACATAGGCCTATAAGGCGAGAGGGTGAGTTTAAAATTTAAAAAAGAGAAATTGCCTGTCATTTGGATTTGGCTGATGTTGCACCTACGGCCTGGTCCCCACCTCCCTCTGCCTCGCCCTCCCTCTCCATGCCCTCTGCTCCCTCAAACCCTCCCGGCTTCACAGCACTTCCCACTCGCTCCCCCGCCCTCTCCTTCCCTCACTCCCCTTCCATTCCCCTCCCCTTACCCCTCCCCTACCCCCTCCATCCCACCCTCCCCCGGCCTCACTGCCCTTTCCCCCTCCCATCCCCACCCTTCCCTCTCTCTATCCCCCTCCTCATCCACCTCACCCAGCTCTCTCACACGACACCTCCCTCCCCTCCCCTTCCCTCTTCCCCTCTTCCCCCTCCCCTTCCCTCTTCCCCCTCCCCTTCCCTCTTCCCCCTTCCTCTCCGTCTCCCCCTCCTTCTCCCCTTCCTCCCCCAAACTCCCTCTCCCCCTCCCTCTCCCCTCTCCCTTCCTCTCCTCACCCACCTCAGTCGGCACTCTCACACCACACCTCATGACCCCCTCCCTGATGTAAGCAGGGGGGAGGGGAGGTCCCCACTGGTTGCATATTGCTACCCCTATAGAACTCCCACCACCACCGCTACCCCCACCCTGCCCCTCCACCCCACCCACCCCTGCCACCATACACACATTCTGTGTAGTGGGCCTTGACGGTGTGTGTGGTTGGGGTGTAGGTGGGTATGGTGGGTGTGTAGCTTGTGTGTGGTGTAGGTGGTTTGTGGTGGAGTTGTGGGGGTCTTGCAGAGCGCACCTCACAATCTTTAACATCCCTAACCTCCCACCACACACCTACACGCTCAAACCCACTCCACAACCCTAATCCTCCACCACACGCACATAAACCCCCCACCACATCCCTAAACCCCCACCACACCCCCACCACACACCTACACTCCCAGCACTCAAACACACCTACACCATTGCCACACACCTACACCCTCACCACACACATCTACACCTACACCTACACCTCAACCACACACACACCTACACCCCTACCACACACACCACACACTTACATCCCCAGCACACACACACACCACAACATCCCTAAAGCCCCACCACACACATACCAAGCGACAATGACGACCTGGGGCCGTATGCAGGAGTCAGTGTTAGGGGGTAAAAAAACGGTGTTTGGCGGGAATTCCGGTTTAGCGGCGAAAAAATGGTATGCACGAGTCAGTGTTAGGCCTAACACCAAAGGCTTAACCGGTGTTACCTTAACCCTAAAAAATATCAGGTTTAGCGAGTTTATTAGGCCCAAATCTATTCAATGCTGTCATATTTAACAGAATTAGATACGCAATAAGTGAAATTTATTCAAATTAACCCTAAATTTGAACCCTCCTTAAGGCTACCGCCGCATTGGCGGCGATATTAATAGTTATATTTTCGAATCGACGAAGGTAAAGTAAACAAATCGCCGCCGCCGCCAGTATGGCAAGGGAGGTCGATGCGGCGGCGGCGGCGATTTGTTTACTTTACCTTCGTCGATTCGAAAATATAACTAGTAATATCGCCGCCAATTCGGCGGTAGCCTTAAGGAGGGTTCGAATTTAGGGTTAATTTGAATAAATTTCACTTATTGCATGTCTAATTCTGTTAAATATGATAGCATTTGATATATTTAAGCCTAATATATGGGTACAGACACAAAGGGATTTCCCAAATCTATAAATAAATTCACGTTTAGCTATAATGAAAGTGTTACAGGCTCCTGCATACCACTTGACACAGTTCCTGACATCGGCGATAGCTAATCGGTAATAGGCTGTAACACCAAACCCCGCTAACACTGACTCCTGCATACGGGCCCTGGTTCGCTGGCTGTTCTCTTGATTACACAGTACAGGCTGAGTGAGCCGTCTTAGTGTGATAGGGTCTTTGACTGTATGCTGTGTGGCACTCTGGCACAAGTTCCTGGTCAGATCAGTCTCATTACCCACATTGCCGAAGCCTTCACCTTCATTAGGCTGGCACCCAATATAGACCGGCTCTGGCAAAGTGCTGGTGTCGTTGATGCGCACTGTCCACACGCCCCCCCCCGCCCCCCCCCCCCCCCCCCCAGCAGCCGCTTCGTGACGAGGTGTGTGCAGTAACACCGGCTCCGGCTCGGCCTTGCTGTACCGACATTCACCTGTGATTAGATGGGGTGCCGAATCAGTACTAAAGTTGGTTGGTTGTTTGGAGTTTTACGTCCTGGCACCAGCTAAGGTCATATCAGGACGGGTACCGACTTATGACAGTGCGCACTCATGTCGACTTTATAGTGTTTCCCCAATGGGAGACCAGGGCCTATATGCAGGAGTCGGTGGTATTCGGTGATAGTGGGCCGAAACGGTGGTAGTCGGGAATTTCCCGGGTAGTGGCGAAAACTGGAATGCACAAGGTGGTGATAGGGCTAACACCAAACGCTTACCCGGTGGTACCTTACCCCTGGTATATATCAGGTATAGCGAGTTCATTAGGCCCAAATCTATTCAATGCTGTCATATTTAACAGAATTACATACGCAATAAGTGAAATTTTATCAATTTAACCCTAAATGCGAAGCGTTATTAAGGCTACTGCCGCATTGGCGGCGATATGAATAGTTATATTTTCGAATCGACGAACGTAAAGTAAACAAATCGCCGCCGCCGCATCGAAGTCGTTTTCCATACTGGCGGCGGCGGCGATTTGTTTACTTTTCGTTCGTCGATTCGAAAATATAACTATTAATATCGCCGCCGTTACGGCAGCACCGTTAATATTGCTTCGAATTTAGGGTTAATTTCATCAACTGTCACTTATTGCGGATCTAATTCTGTTAAATATGACAGCATTGAATAGATTTAAGCGTAATATATGGGTACAGATGCAGAGGGATTTCCCAAATCTATAAATAAATTCACGGGTAGCTATAATGTAAGTGGTACGCGCCCCCGCTTACCACTTGACACAGTTCGGCTCGGAGGTAGCTATACGGGGATAATGCGGTATCACACAATACCGCTACCAACCCGAGTCCTCGCATACAGGAACCACAGGGGGAGGCGAGCGACCCTGACGATAGCCAGGGCTGGCTACCTATGGCACGACGTCGCTGGTATTTCGGCCCCTGAGTGAGCACGAACAGTCCGATACGGTAGGTAGTCGGCGGAATTTCCCGGGTAGCGGCGAAAAAGGCTATGCACGAGTGGGTGATAGGCCTAACACCAAAGGCTTACCCGGTGGTACCTTACCCCTGGTATATAGGAGGTATAGCGAGTTCATGAGGCCCAAATCTATTCAATGCTGTCATATTTAACAGAATTAGATACGCAATAAGTGACATTTGATGAAATTAACCCTAAATTCGAAGCAATATTAACGGTGCTGCTGTAACGGCGGCGATAATAATAGTTATATTTTCGAATCGACGAACGTAACGTAAACAAATCGCCGCCGCCGCCATGGCAAGGGAGGTCGATGCGGCGATTTGTTTACTTTACGCTCGTCGATTCGAAAATATAACTATTAATATCGCCGCTAATGTGGCGGTAGCCTTAAGGAGGGTTCGAATTTAGGGTTAAATTGATAAAATGTCACTTATTGCGTATGTAATTCTGTTAAATATGACAGCATTGAATAGATTTAAGCCTAATATAAGGGTACAGATGCAGAGGGATTTCCCAAATCTATAAATAAATTCACGGGTAGCTATAATGAAAGTGGTACGCGCTCCCGCTTACCACTTGACACAGTTCCCGAGCTCGGCGGTAGCTATACGGGGATACGCGGTATCACGAAATACCACTACCACCGAGTCCTGCATACAGGCCCTGGTGGTAGCATGCACACCTGGGAAGGTGTGGGTCATTGCACAGTGGACCCATTTGCAGTTTGGTCTATTTTCCGTTCCAACCAGTGGTCTAGAACTGGTTCATCTAAGGCTGTGGTTTGTGCTGTCCTGCCTGTGGGAAAGTGCATATAAAATACCCCTTGCTGCTTATCAGAAAGAGTAGCCTATGTAGCGGCAGCGGGTTTCCTCTAAACAAATCTGTCAGAATGACCATATGTTTGACGTCCAATAGCCAATGATAAAAATCAATGTGCTCTAGAGGCATCGTTAAATGAAACAAGCTTTTTTTTTAAGACCAGGCCACCAGCACCAAGACCTGATATCCCACTCAGTCATATTATCGTGACATTGAGCCAACCAATCCTTGCCCTATCGATTAATGCCAAGCGCCTGGCTAGGAAGCGACAAGTATACATTTTTAAGTCATTGGTTTGAATTGATCAGAGTTCAAACGCGTGGGTTCAAATCCCACGATCTACCAAAACGGGAGACGGACCCTCAACTCATTTGGCCATCCCGCCTGGTCTCTCCCAGTGGGCAGATGGTCTCCTAATCTGTAACTTACCCTATAAGAAACCTATGCCACAATGTTGGCATGACTGAACGCACACAGTAGCACCTGTTTTCAATGACCCCTAGCAGCGGCGAATGCCTGTCAAATGCGAACAGTTTTCCAATGTACAAAAATAATCTTTGTTTCATTTAATTGTCCCTCCGATGACAAGACACCTTCTTTAGCCGTGTTCACACGGGGCAGTTAATTCGAATCATATAAATCGACTTGGCTAGTTCGGTTCACATTTGGCGTGTGAACGCGCATCTGAGTCGGTTTAGGGCTGATTCGAATCATATAAGCCAGAATTTATAAACCACCTGTAGGTGGTTTATATGAACCAAATTTTATGATTCGACTTATATCGCCCGTGTGAATGCAAGCGACTTAGTTGAGGCGGATTAAGGAGGTCACACTATATAATATAATTTGATCTATGAACCGGCTAGCTGTGCACAGATATTTTTTTCATCATTTATTTTTAGGGTTTCACTGCCCAGCAGAAGTTTTGACCCTTCCAAACCAATACGATTCAGTCCATACATATCTAGGTCGAACCCACACTCTCTCGTGGCCACGTCGACTAACCGAAACTGGCGCTGGTTAGTATCGACTTGCTCATGCGCTGATATCGATTTCCGGCCCAAGTACTTCCCGTGTGAAAGGGCGTCTAAATCGATTCATATGATTCGCCTTGTCTAAATCGCTTTAAACTTTTCCCGTGTGAACACGGCTTATGTCAGGACAGCATCTGTATGGATGTAGGTCTGTCCGTTGAAGACAAGTACTACTGTATATACACCGTGTGGTTTTGTCTCGACTCTTATGTGTGGGCCCCGTCCTGATATTACCTTAGGTGTTGCCAGGACGTAAAACTCCCAACAACCAACCATGTGTGGGCATGATCTGTAAAAGAAGTGGTGTCAGTTTTAGGCTTCAACAGCTGGTTGACCCACATTGCCTGCAGACCCCGGATTATGGTATAATAGGTTTGGTTTGGTTGTTGGCGTTTTACGTCCTGGTAACATCTAAGGTCATATCAGGACAGGTACCGACTTGTGACAGTGCACACTCATAGTGCTGCCCCACAGGGAGACCAGGCCACCAGCACCATAACCTGCTATCCCACTCAGTCATATTATCCTGACACTGAGCCAACCAGTCCTTGCCCTATCATAATGATGGCAGGCGCATGACAAAGAAGCAACATGTATCAATTTTTAAGTCATTGGGTTGACTCGACCAGGGTTCGAACCCATAAGTTCTAATCCCATGATCTGCCTAAATGGGAGAGGGAGGCTCAACTCATTCGGCCAGCCCGTCTGTGTTATAATAACACACTGAGAGTCGTGTATCTGTAACTTGGGAAGGCACAACTGGTCTTGGTTGTGTGTGGCGTTATATATTAGCACACAATGCACACTGTCTTTCTTTATACGTATAATGTCAACATACTCAACGTTGTTATTGCATTACACAAACACCCAGGGGCCATATGCAGGTGTCAGTGTTAGCGGCGTTTCGTGTTAGAGCCTATTACCGTTTACCTATCACCAACGTCGGGAACTGTGTCAAGTCGTATGCAGGAGCGCGTAACACGTACATTGTAGCTAAACGTGAATTTATTAATAGATTTGGTAAATCCCTCTGCGTTTGTAGCCATATATTAGGCTCAAATCTATTGAATGCGATCATATTTAACAGAATTACATACGCAATAAGTGAAATTTTATCAATTTAACCCTAAAGTCGAAGCGTTATTAAGGCTACCGCTGCATTGGCGGCGATATTAATAGTTATATTTTCGAATCGACGAGCGTAACGTAAACAAATCGCTAATACATTGCCGCCAATGCGTAGACGTCGGCCAGTATGGATGTCGACGTCGACGCGGCGGTCGCGACGGCGACTATTTGTTTACTTTACGTTCGTCGATTCGAAAATATAACTTTTAATATCTCCGCCGTTACGGCATCAGCGTTAATATTGCTTCGAATTTAGGGTTAATTTAATCAAATTTCACTTACTGCGTATCTAATTCTGTTAAATATGATAGCATTTAATAGATTTGGCCAAAACATTACGCTAACACCGCCCGTAAACGTCATATGAAACGGGGTTAGTGTTGCGGACCTTAAACGCGCGGTGTTAGGCCTATCACTGACTCGTGCATACCGACTTTTCGGCGCAAAACCAGAAATCCCCTCTAAACGCATTTTGGCTCGATAACACCGCTTCCTGCATATGGCCCCAGATATCCGCTTTCTATCGGTCCACCAGGCCAGGCTGTTTAGACCATTGTTTTTCATGGTGTTATCTTATGAGATAATACTGATATTGATAGCAGTGCTGGCCGATTTTTTTTCGAGATTGATGTGGAAATAAACTGAACAATCTGCAAACTGTGCACGCCTTTGTGTCAATAGGATTTGTGCCAGTGAGTGATTGGTGGTTTATGTCCTAGCAACATATGCGGTCATTAGGATGAAGGGTTGATCTGTGGCTTTACGGTGTTGTCCCACTTTGAAGGAGGACATGGTGAGAGGACCGGACGCGGTGGCCGAATCGCTAGAGCGCATTCTTCCCGTGCGGAAGGTCGAGAGTTCGAATCCCAGCTGAGTAAAACCAATGATTTACAAAATTGATACTCGTTGCTTCCTAGCCTACTAGGATATGGCGAGGACTGGTTGGCTCAGTGTCAGGATAATGTGACGAGTGGGATATCGGGTCATGATGCCAATGGCCTGGTCTCACATTCCCAGTGGGGCAGCACTATGCAGTCACCATGCATGGAGCGGGACGTACCTCAGACGGTAGCGTGTCCACCTGTGAAGGTGTGGGTTATCCTATCGATCCTGCTCAGTGGATGCATTTGCAGTTTGGCCTATTTTCCATTCCAACCAGTGGTCCAGAACTGGTTCATCAAAGGCTGTGGTATGTGCTGCCCTGTCTGTGGGAAAGTGTATATAAAAAAGACCCCTTGCTGCTTATTGGAAAGAGTAGCCTATGTGGCGGCAGCAGGTTTCCTCCAAAGAAATTTGTCAGAATGACCATATATTTGACACTCAATAGCCAATGATTAAAAATCAATGTGTTCTAGAGGCATCGTTAAATAAAACAAACCTTTTCGCCATGCATGTGCACTATAGTGTATAGATGTTTGATAAAATATGCCATGGGAATATAGCAAAGCACGTTGAAATGCCAGGTGTGCACATGTGGCTGAAGTGGACCGGGAAGAGCCTCCCCCACCCCACCATACCTCACCCCACCATACCATGCCCCACCGTACCCTACCCCCATTTCACCCATTCCTGGTCTGTCCACACGAGCAGTAGCACCGACCTCCACACACACTCTTTCCCGTCGTGTCCTCCGCCCCCCCCCCCCCGTCACCCCCACCCAAAGCAGCCTCCCAACACCCGCCCCCTCTCGCCGCTCTCCGCCCCCTCTGCCCCTCCTATCTGTTCCAGCCTTCCCATACTAACTCTCGCATCGTGCTAGCCGCTCCGGCACTCCACCCCCCCCCCCCCAGCACCCTCATATCCGCCCAGACCTCCTACACTTCCACCCCCTCCCCCCCTGCGCCACTCCCCCTCCTACCTATCCCAGCCACCCAACACTCGCCCAGGCCCTTCCTACCCTAGCCTCCCAACACTCGCCCAGTCCCTTCCTACCCCAGCCTCCCAACACTCACCCAGTCCCTTCCTACCCCAGCCTCCCAACACTCACCCAGTCCCTTCCTACCCCAGCCTCCCAACACTCACCCAGTCCCTTCCTACCCCAGCCTCCCAACACTCGCCCAGTCCCTTCCTACCCCAGCCTCCCAACACTCGCCCAGTCCCTTCCTACCCCAGCCTCCCAACACTCGCCCATTCCCTTCCTACCGCAGCCTCCCAACACTCACCCAGTCCCTTCCTACCCCAGCCTCCCAACACTCACCCAGTCCCTTCCTACCCCAGCCTCCCAACACTCGCGCAGTCCCTTTCTACCCCAGCCTCCCAACACTCGCCCAGTCCCTTCCTACCCCAGCCTCCCAACACTCGCCCCGACCCGACCCGACCCGACCCCTACTATCTTTCCTGACCTCAACGCGTGTCCCCCCCCCCCCGCGCCCTCCACCCTCCACCCTCCCGTCCCCTCCCCTCCTCTCCGTCCCGGCCCCCACACCCACCTCCACCCCGCCCGTCTGCCCAGCCTTTGCCTGAGTTATCAACCCCCTCCACATAGTTATGGATGCATATCCTACATGGAGGAAGCGGTAACTGAAAATGATCGGTTTGACATTGATTTGACCTTGACCTCGCCGAACTCGGTGACCTTGGTACGCGCGACCCCGCATGGAGAGCGAGTGCACATAGATCACCGGAGCGCACAAACTCTCCAAGCAGATGTGGGGAGGAACCGGCCCACTCTAGCACCTGTATAAATATAATATAGTCGCCTTTATACTTGCAAACACACGCCCCTCCTGATATGACGCTACATGTTGCATGGGCGTAAAACTCCAACAAAACAAACGATGGCGGAACGCCTGTGATATATTGTCCAAAGAACTAATGGAGGTGGAATTTCCAGGGTAGTTCCGTCAGTCTCCGCTACCCGGAAATGGCGTTCCCCACTTTGTTTCTGCACCAAAGTGATCGTCTAAGGTGCTTGCAGTTTTGCCAACTCTCACGAAATTCCTGAGAGAATCACGGAAATTGAAGGTTCTGATAAGTCACCTCATAAGTCACGGATCGACTTCAAAATCCCATACATTTCTTATTTTTGTACGAATTTATGTACCTTTGAATAAATACGAGTAAATGTCACGTTATACATAATAAATTATGCTAAAATATCAGCCTATTTATAACCCATTGGAAATGCCCTCAAATACTCCATTTTAAAACAATTTTCTGGTGGGGGGTGGGGGGGGGGGTATTTCCCAGAGTCCTCCAGCAATCTCACAGTTGGTGCCACTCAGGTTGCACGCCCGCAACGTGAAACCTCAAGGATGTTCACTACCTCCAGTGTGCACTGAAATATTGGACATATGCTTTGTTTACCCATTTGTGAACATGGTACAGGCGCACCGAACTGCAATGAACATCTACTGATTTCACCAGTATCTATTCTAAGTTGGATATACAAGAATAAATCGAAGTAAGTGCTCTGGTGTCGGAAATATAATGCTTCCATCGGATTATGCAGCTTTAAGTTAACTTTATGCACTGGATATGATGCTTACGCTGCTTATAAAAGAAATTAAAACCCAAGTGAAATATAAATAGGCCGACATGGTTTTTAATTAAATAAAATCTAATTTCTTTTTCTTTAACAAACAATGATTTGTGATTTAATGCCACTTGGACAACCAATGCAATATTCATGACAGTGCGTGCCAAGTTTGTCCTGAGTGCCTGTCTCTACTAAGTATCATTACCTAGACGCAATGTGCTCTTTTCTTTTTAAAACTTATGTTATACAGAGCCACTTTAAGCAGACGCCCGGGAGCCATGCCGTGACACCATGCTGGGTATATCTGTGTGCATAAGATCTTTTTAAAACTTATGTTATACAGAGCCACTTTAAGCAGACGCCTGGGAGCCATGCTGTGACACCATGCTGGGTATATGTGTGTGCATAAGACACCTTTGTTTTTTGCACAATGAAATCTGGCGACATGCACAACTCCCGAGGCGCCATGTTTGTAAGCCTTCCTAGTATGTGTGCTGAGGCCGTATGCATGAAGAATTATTTATCGGCTCCGGTGTTTCACTTTTTGAGTATGTAATTCTGTTAAATATGATAGCATTGAATAGATTTGGGCCTAATCGGTACCTCACACTGACCTTAAGCCTGATACGGAGTGGTGTTAGCCTACCCCACCTTAAACTCGCGGTGTTTCCGTAACACTGCTCCATACATAGCGACTTTTCGCCGCTAAACTAGAAATCCCGTCCAAACCCAGTTTTGGCTCGCTAACACCGCCCCATGCATACGGGCCCAGGCTCGCGGTGGCCGAATCGGTATAGCGCAGGCCTCCCATGCTGGTTGGTTGGTTGGTTATTCTCTATGGGCGTAATCGATTAATCAACTCGGGTCACCCGAGCCACTTTTTGGCGCATGCGCACATCCTATAGACTCGGGTTGAATAAACGGATACGCACGGGGTGGACAAAACGTTGGCTTAATCTGAAACTTAATATTATTTTCCAATAACCGATAGAAATACAGCAAAATAGGATTTAAAGTATTTTATGATTGTAGAAGCTGACAATCTGTGTTATTAAAAAAAAAAGTATTAAAACAACATGGAGGAGTTGTACCGGTAGGTGTTGTACTACAGGTACCAGCACAGATGTGACGTCATCGCTCCTGGCAAACCCCAGCCAAGAGGTGGGTTACTGGGGTCGGATCTTTCTGCACACGGCACGTGTATTTCTCGACTCCACTCGCGGTGTTCGATTTGAAATTCTGACGACTCGGGTGACCCGAGTCACCCAGGTCGTATTAATCGATTACGGCCTATGTCGGCGTGACGTCACAGCCCCGGAAACTAGCCCACGAAGGGTAAAACACCGAAGTGATTTGTGCTACAGTAATGCTATGTCTATGCGGAGCTTATATTTTTGCAAAATCAATTTTCATTGGGTAGATTAAAAATACCTTGATGAGTGATTGAAGAGGAAGATCTGAACTATTTAATTTAACCTAACAGCAATTTTCTCTGAAAGTATTAAAAACAGAGATAATAGTGAAAGTTAGGATATTCGGAGTGTCAGTGCCAGTGGGTAGGTAGCCTTACCCAATCATGGCCTCAAAAACTATTTTCGCAAAATAAATTCAAGAACTTCCAATTGGCTGATAAAAAAAAAACCTGAATGTGAAATTGTAGAGAAAGATCTGAACTATTTAATAGAAACAAGAGAAATTTGCTTTCAAAGCACCAAAAAGCACAAATTACTGTGATAGTTAGGGTAGTTTTAATGCTGTCTCTATGACAGTGGCATTTATTTTACCCTTTGAGCATTGTGAGCGCAAAAAGTGTCCGGATGTCCGACATCGAGAATTGGAGTTTTACGTCCTGCCAACATCTAAGGTCATATCAGGATGCGTACCGACTTGTGACAGTGCACACCCATGGCGACTTTATAGTGCTGCCCCACTCGGAAACCAGGCCACCAGCACCATGACCTGATATCCCACTGAGTCACATTATCCTGACACTGAGCTAACAAGTCCTTGCACTATCCTATTAATGCTGAGCGGCAGGCTAGGAATTGACAAGGATCAATTTTAAAGTCATTCGACCGGGAACCGAAACCCGACCTTCCGCGCGCGAGGCCCGCGCTCTACCGATTAGGCCCCCTTCACATATGTAAAGTGCTATATTTCGATTACAGTCAAGCTTGAAAGCGCGAGGGCATCTGATATAAGTGTTGCCCGAGACGAGGGCCTCTAATGTGAGTATTGACCTAGACAACGGCATCTGATGAGTATTGACCTAGACGAGGGTTTGTCATATCAGTATTGACCTAGACGAGGGATTCTGATATGACTATTGACCTATGCAAGGAGCTCTGATGTGAGTATTGACCTAAAGGGGCTGTCACATTACGATGCATCGCACCAACGTACGCCAACATATGTGATTTTTGGCCATGATGTCAGGATACGTCGTTATGCATTACGCGTGCGTTAGGCGCTCGTTGGTATACACCAATTCACGTCGACGTTCATTGAGATACGGCATCGCCCGTCAGGGGGTCGGCAAAGTTTAGTGTATGCACAAAACTTTCGACGTACGACAACATTCGACAACATGTGGATTTTACGTCAGCCGTACGTTAGGTGTACGTTGATGTACGTTAGATGTACGTTAGATGTACTTTAGACAACCGTTGTTCACTACGTTGACCTACGTTAAATGCAGTGGGATAACATATGTCTAATGTACGTTTAGCATTTCTTCAGCGTGTCTTGACGTATGTAATGTATGAGGCATAGTTCTGGCGATCGAATAACGTATATAACGTTCACCGGCGTTCTGTGAATATACCGTGAGCGTAATTTGAGCGATTTTTGCCCGGAAGCATGTTAGCCATATGTTGGTCATACATTGGCCATACGCTATGTAGGCCTATACGGTATGTATACGTCCAACTTTGACCACCGTGCCGAAAAGTTTGCCGCTTCTCGACATAAAAAGGTGATTTTACACGTTGGCTGCACGCTTACGAGATGTGTCGTAATGTGACAGCGCCTTAAACAAGAGGCTCTAATGTGAGTACTGACCTAGACATTGATGTCTACTACGAGTAGTGATCTAAATGAGGGGTTCTGATATGAGTGTTGACCTAGATGGGGCTGAGTTCGATAGACATTCCAGGAGACTCCGACCTCATTTTATGATAGAGGACCGAGGGACTCAGACCTCATTTTGTGATAATAAGGCATTAATTAAATGACTAGCTTTCAGGCCGCAGTTATTTTGTCTAGTAGAACTAGAAGCTTGCATTTTAATATTGTTCATGTAAAATTAGCTATAGCATAGTGTTATTCTTAATATGAAAGTCATCAGAGTGAGGCGAGTGAGATATGGAGCTTCTTAGACTGAGCTTGTTTTGGGATATTGCAATTGATACCACCTTCGGGAATGCACTCTTAACACCATTTAGAGACCTGGGAGTTCAGTTCTGAGACACCCATATTGGATATCCATACGAAGAAGCCCTGCTTAAAGATGCATAGTCTAATGAAAACATCAAATCTTTAAAACTAAGTCAATATTCTGGATTTGATTCTACATATCTAACTTAGATACCGATGCACTTATCAAGCCTTTGTCACCACATAGAACGGAATACTGGGGCCATTTAATATAATGTGCTACTACAGAAGCCTATGGTGTCAGAGTAATTTATTTTGCATGTTTGCATTTAGAAATATTTCAAAAGTTAACCATTTAAAATAAAGGTTACTTCAAGCTAAACTAATGTAGATTATGTTAACCAACCTAATATATTTATATCAAAAAATGGCAGAAACTCAAAACCATCGGACTATGCAACTTTTAGTATCGGGTAGTGTGGTATCTAATGGCCATGAAATGTTATCTGAACCCAATCATCTCAGTAACTGACCTGCAGCTTCCTTCCACCAGGTGGCCCTTTCGGCTGCCAGTCACGTGACCTGATACCAGTGGTCCGACAGGGTATCGCTGGCTGGATAATGAGGTGCGTCGCTGGCGAAATAGCTAGTCATGGTTAGAATGTTAATCATTTGATATGTTAACATTTCACGATATATTTATTTTTTAAATTACGAAGGGAATTTCACGCCAAGAGTGTATTTATAAGTTTAATGGAACATGTAGTAATGAGTTGTTTCTTTGTTTCTTTATTTGATATTTTACTTGCTTGGGAATCGAACCAACAACTCCCACGTGGGAAACAAATCCTGTACCACTGCTACATTCCACCAATGGAGTGAATGTCATCGGGTATTAGTTACCATCTTTTCGGTGTTTTCTTTCAAAGCCTCATTTTGCAAACCTCATTTCCAAAGCAAGCCACCCCCTTACTTCGCTGTTTGTCATTCTTTGGTGTTAGGGAGGCATGGCTTAGTGGGTAGGGCGCCCGTTTCCTGTGAATGTCATGGGTACGATCCCCGCAACAGTCAATCCAATCACTCACTAAATGTATACCTGTAACTCCCTTGTCCTGCTATCAGAATTACTAGGATATACCTTAGAAGGGCAGGAACTGGTTGGCTCAGTGTCGGGATGAAATGAATGAGGGGGGTATTGCATGGGTCATGGGGCTGATGTCATGTTACCATAATGGGTTACACTATAAAGTCGCCATGACTATGGAGTATCACAAGTCAGTACGTGTCGTGATATGACCTCAGATGTTGCTCGGATGTAAAGCACCTCACTCACTCACTCGCTCACTGATTCACTCACTCAGTCACTCACTCACTCACTCACTCACTTACTCACTCACTACCTCATTCATTCACTCACTCACTCACTCATCATCAGCGACTGCAATTAAGCGGCATAGTCCGATGAGAGCATCACATTTCCAAAACCGAAACACGTAGCCAGTTTTGGTAGATCGTGGGATTCGAACCCACGGGTTCGAACCCAGGTCTAATCAAACCAATGACTTAACAATTGATTCTTGTCACTTCCTAGCCAGGCGCTCGGCATTATTTGGATAGGGCAAGGACTGGTTGGCTCAGTGTCAGGATAATGTGACTGAGTAGGATATCAGCTCATGGTACTGGCAGCCTGGTCTCTCAGTGGGGCAGCACTATAAAGTCACCATGAGTGTGCACTGTCACAAGTCGATACCCATCCTGATATGACAATAGATGTTGCCAGGACGTAAAACTCCAACAACCAACAAGATGTGCATGTTGGTTGCTGGTGTTACATTCAGCCCACGTGGTGTGCGGTTGTGACATAAGTGGATGTGTCAGAGGCGGTGTTTTGGGGGGAGCGGCGTGGCGTGGGGTGGTGTGTGTATGTGTGTGTGTGGGGGGGGGGTGCATGGGGGGGGGCAAGATTGGGTGGGGGGGTGCTTGGTATTCTCTCAGCACTGCGGGGTGCGGCGCGCCGGTGTAACGATTTCAACTTCCCCCCTTCTCAAGTTCCCCCCCGGGAATCTGAAAACGTTTTCAACTTCCCTCCGGGGAACTTAAAAACGTTTTCAGATTCCTGGGGGGAACTTAAAAACAGTTTTCAGATTCCTCCCCCTATTTTCAAATTCCCCCCTCCAGGAATACAATTTCAACTTGCCCTTCCTAAGATCGTGGGGTCGTGGGTTCGAGTCCCGGTCGAGTCAAACCAATGACTTTAAAATTGATACTTGTTGCTTCCTAGCTCGGCGCTCGGCATTATTAGGATAGGGCAAGGACTGGTGTGCTCAGTGTCAGGATAATGTGACTGAGTGGGATACCAGGTCATGGTGCCGGCGGCCTGGTTTCCCAGTGGGACAGCACTATAAAGTTGCCATGAGTGCGCACTGTCACAAGTCGGTACCCGTCCTGATATGACCTTAGATGTTGCTAGGACGTAAAACAACAACAAACAAACAACAAGTTTCCCCCCCCGGAATCTGAAAACGTTCTTAACTTCCCTCCAGGGAAATTAAAAACGTTTTCAGATTCCCGGGGGGGGGGGATTAAAAACAGTTTTCAGATTCCTCCCCCTATTTTCAAATTCCCCCCTCCGGGAATTTAAAATTGTTTAAAAATAAAGAAAATTCCACAAAAATATAAAAGTTTTAAAAAGATCAGAAATTTATGAAAAATAGTAATATTAGTCACCAAAATTTCCCCAAAAACATTTTTTGTTAATCGAACAATTTCATGCCAAAAATTAACAATTTCCAGAAAAATAACGAATTTAACAAAAAACAATTTAATTCACAAAAAATCTAATATTTCATGAAATTTCACAAAATAAGAGATTTTTGTATGTCTGTGTGTGTATGTCAGTCCGTAGTTCATTTTTATTTATTTAAGATGGTGTGGATTATAATCCCCGGGGGGAGGGAAAGTTAAAACGAGGGAGGGAACTTGAAAACGTTTTCAAATTCCCCTGGGAGGAATTTGAAAACGTTTTCAAGTTCCTGGGGGGGAACTTGAATATGGGGGGAATTTGAAATCTTTACACCGGGCACCTGACTCCCGCTATCACAGTATCAGTGATTGGTGTAAGCAGGGCACTAGGAGTGCCCGGTTGAGTCGGGTGGCGACGCGGCGTCCAGTCCTCACTGAGCGCCGCTGCGAGGCTTCGTTGTCCTGTTGTTCACGTACAGTTTACACTGGTTACAGCTACCCGTTTGTAAGGTAATCCAACCCAACTGGTCCTTGTTAAAGCTGCCTAATCCGATAAATACATCATATTTCCTTAACCAAGACACTTAGCTAGATTTGCTCCTACATATCCAACTTAGATACTGGTGCACTCATTACACATTTATTTCAGTTTGATGCTGCTGTTCTATGCTCGAAAATGGATCAAACAAAGTTGCATTTCAGTGCCGCATCACAATTCACTTAAATGTTTTCCAAAGTTAATTTTAGCTCTTTGAAATATTTCCAACTAAAGTAAAAGCAGATTATATTGGTCGATCTAATATATTTATATTTTAAAATATGGCAGAAAGTCAAAACTGTTGGATTTGATGCAACTTGAATATGTGAGGAGATTGCGACAGATGTTCGTCAGCCAACACCACTACCTGACAGCATCACCACCGAACTGTGTAGAGCTCTTGCTTTCCGCAAGCGGAGGTCATGGAATCAATCCCCGCCCTATGTCTCAGTCACAAATGCGTTACGGCGTGCTTGTGACGACCTTAAGTCGCCGCATCTGCCAGACCGTACGGTGACCGCATGGTGGGTTACGGTGACCATGTGGTTTTTTGCTCGCCGCAAGGGTTGCGGTTGTTTTAAGTTGTAGTTATCTTAACTTCGAAAAAATCGCAATGCCGCAGGCAATCCAGACTCCACAACACTGTATGATCACCTTTGTTGACATCAATGAAAAGGTTGTAAAATGGATATCAATATGGTACAAAATTCATGTTTGTGCGATCAATATTAAGACAATTATGACTTTCTTTTGTATATTAAATACGTGTATAAATTCAACACAAACCGTACGATTTGTGAAGAGATAAACTGCAGGCCGCAATGCCGTAACATTTGCATAAACCACAAGACACACCGCAGACTGCAGCACCATACGGCGCCCGCAGCATTTGTGACCTAGGCTTTACAGAACTGATTCTCCGCCGCTACCTTTGCCTGGTGCTCGGCATTACCAAGAAGGGCAGGGACTGGTTGGTTTAGTGTGGGGATAATATGACTGTGTGTGATATTGGGTCATGGTGCCATTGGTAGTCTTTGTCAGTGGGACATTCCGGCAGTCTTCATGCAATATGCTGAAGGCAGATATGAATCTCCAGTGCTTAATGCACGGCCATCTCCCCACCCCCTTCCCCATCCTGATATGACCCTAGATGTTGCTAGGATGTAAAACAACAAACAAACAACCAACCAACCCCCCTCCCCTCACGAATTGTATTTGTCAGTTTAAGGACAATGTACACTTCGCTTAACTTAGTGGACCAAATTTACCATAATCATTGATCTAACAGCACTGCACAGATCTTGTTGGCTCAGTAATAATGTGACTGAATGGGTCATGATGTACAGTGAGGCAGCACTATAAAGTTGACATGAGTGTGCAAGGGTGGTTTGGACTATGTAGGTGCCATCTGCTCCCCTGGATGTTATCATACTTCATCATCTATCGTCTCATAGGATTCTTTACTGTTCTGTAATTTAACTTGAGGTGTAGCGTGTGGGTAAACACTATATAGAACAGTAATGTAAAATGGCTGGAAGACCAGTGCCCTGGTGTTGAATAGAGAATTATTCAGATGAATAAATTATTGACTTTGGTTTGTTTGTTTGTTGTTGTTGTTTCACGTCCTAACAACATCTAACACTACAGCTGGCCAGCATTGAAAACAAGCCTGGATACCCGGGCTTACATGCTATGGACAGTATAAATACAGCATCAATAAAAAAATTAATTTAATTAAAAAAAAAAAAAAGGTCATTTCAGGTCGGGGAGGGGTGGGGGGTGGGGGGTGGAGGTTAAAGCTACATAGTTCGATGAAAGTATCGCCGTTTCGAAACCAAGACGCTTATCTAAATTTGATCCAACATATCCAACTTAGATATGAGTGCACTTATTAAACATGGCTTGCTGCATAGAAGGGAATACTAAGTCAATTTAATAGAACCTGTTCCTGCTTAAGTCTTGTTGGCCCAAATTAATGTTGCATGGTTTAGCTTCAAATATCTCCAAAGTTAGCCATTTAAAATAAAAGGTACTTCAAACTACAGTACACTAGATCATAATGATCAACCTAATATGATTATCTTCTTTTCTTTTAATTAGAGAAACTGAAAATCATCTGGCTATGTAATTTTAACCTAAGGTCAAGGCTAATCTGAAAGCCTGATCCTCAACAAGTCAAAGTGTACAAAATATTTACATATATAGGTAAACATGCACAGTGCCACAGGTTTAGCCGGTGTCGCAGTTTCAGCACCCGGTCAGTTTCATGCGCATGCGTCAAAATCTAACATCATCGTCACTAACCTTATAAATTTAATATAATGTTTTTGGTAAAGATGTTTGCTACAAGTGTACAAAGCGATTTGTTTCTAGGTGGTGTGCTTTTAGAGATATATCACTTTTCCTGTATTTTCTGTATGAAGATTGCTAGCGACCATTGACAATGCCTTGAGTTTGACGGTACGCGCAGTGCAAAACCTTAGTTTTATTCAAAATTAATACAAATCAAGAACCCTAACCTTATAGATTTAATACAGTCTTTTTGGTACAGATGTTTTCTATATGTGTACCAAGCGATTTGTTAATAGGTGGTGTAGTTTTAGAGATATTTCACTTTTGCTGTATTTTCTGTATGAAGATTGCTCACGACCATTGACAATGCCTTGAGTTTGAGTCTATACGGGCCGTTGAAACTGACCGGGCGCTGAAACTGCGACACCGTCCAGAGCCATGGACAGTCGAGCAAGTGCAGTGCGCTGTGAAATGTGTGCGGTGTAAGATCCGGATGCAGTGCACTGATAAAGCGGAAGTTCACGCAACCGAACTGTGGCTTTCAGCAGGCCTAATTTGAAGGGATGGGTGACCGACTCTCTCCTCACCTGGGGCCGTATGCAGGAGTCAGTATTAGCGAGGCAAAACGGTGTTTGTCGGGAATTTCGGGTTAGCGGCGAAAAAATGGTATGCACGAGTCAGTGTTAGGCCTAACACCAAATGCTTAACCGGTGTTACCTTAACCCTAAAAAATATCAGGTTTAGCGAATTTATTAGGCCCAAATCTATTCAATGCGACCATATTTAACAGAATTAGATACGCAATAAGTGAAATTTATTCAAATTAACCCTAAATTCGAACCTTCCTTAAGGCTACCGCCGCATTGGCGGCGATATTACTAGTTATATTTTCGAATCGACGAACGTAATGTAAACAAATCGCCGCCGCCGCTGCGTTCCATACTGGCGGCGGCGGCGATTTGTTTACTTTACGCTCGTCGATTCGAAAATATAACTATTAATATCGCCGCCAATACGGCGGTAACCTTAATAATGCTTCGGATTTAGGGTTAAATTGATCAAATTTCACTTATTGCGTATGTAATTCTGTTAAATATGATCGCATTCAGTAGATTTGAGCCTAATATCTGGCTACAAACGCAGAGGGATTTCCCAAATCTATAAATAATTTCACGTTTAGCTAAAATGTTAGTGTTACGCGCTCCTGCATACCACTTGACACAGTTCCTGACATCGGCGATAGCTAATCGGTAATAGGCTGTAACACCAAACCCCGCTAACACTGACTCCTGCATACGGGCCCTGCTGTGCTTCAACATGCAGCCCACTGCCTCGCTCCTACAACACACACACACGCACACACTGCATCGGTATAGACTGGGTGGAACCGACAGGATGGCTGAGTGAGCAGGGCGCCAGCTTTCCCCAAAGGTTGTGGGTTCAATCCCTGGCCGAGTCAGACTAAAAACGTACAGCATTTGATACTTGTCGCTATTTTACCAGGTGCACGAAATTACTGTTTGTTTGTTGGGGTTCTATGTCCTTGCAACATTTAAGGTTATATGCTGATTTGTGACAGTGTGCACATGTGGCAATTTCATAGTGGTGCCCCACTGGGAGACTGGGCCCCACCATGATGCGATATCCCACTGGGGTGTCACATTATCCTAATCGTGAACAACCCTTGCCCCATAATGCCCAGTGCCAGGCTTGATAGCAACAAGTATAAATTTGGTAAATCATTGATTTGATTCGATTGCTGTTCAACTTCAAATCTACGATCTCCCACATGGGAAGTCAGTCAGCCAGTCAGCCAGTCAGCCAGTCAGCCAGTCAGCCAGTCAGCCAGTGCGCTGATTTCGTCCATTCCTTGTTGATTAAATTATATTATTGGTTGCTCGGCTTGAAGATCACCTTGGGCAAGCCATATGTACAGTGATCATACTACTTGTTTGTGGTTAAATTCAACTCAACTCATCAGTCTTGAAAAGCCTTGAATTCCATTAAACTGTCCCCACTGATCTAAATTACTCCAAAATCGCCAATCCGCATAAGGTAATCTGACATACCTACACACAATAAAGTGCCAATTCTCGCCTGAATTCCTATCAAGAACAGACTTGAAAATCCTTGAAAAGCCTTGAAATAGCTTTGAAATAGCTTTGAAATGGCCTTGAATTCCATATCTTGACATGTGTACGGACCCTGATACTGTGAATTCTAAGTCCGATTAATTCTGTATCGAACTACCTGTTGCGCGCTGATAAATAGGTCGCTCAGGACTTGGTAATGTATCCGTGATTAAAGACTTGACAGGCCTTTCGGTGCCCTTTGGGTTTAAGAGTAGATCGCATTCAGATTGAATCATGAATCGGGTACCGTGTAATATTTTTTTTTTTATGAATCAGATGAAATTCTGGGTCAGCACTGAGCCGTGTGACCTACTTATTACCGTCAGCGTGGGGCAGGTCTTTAGGGCGGCAGTGACTGGTTACGAGGCTACGTTCATCAAGTTTGGACAATGAACGGTATAGTGTTGGTTCACGTTGCGGTTGTCTGTGATAGTTAAAACTTGTAAAGGAGGATAAGGCCTGTCTCATTTGTAAGGTTCGAATCTCAGCCAAGTCAAAACAATGACTTATCAAATTTATACTTGTCGCTACCTAGCCTGGCTCTTGGCACTAATACGTAATAGGAAAATGACTGGTTAGCACAGTATCAGGATAATGTGACTGTGTGGTATATCAGGTCATGGTGCCTGTGCCTGGTCTTCCAGTAAGGCAACACTATTAAGTCATCATGAGTGTGCACTGTCATGAATCGGTACCCATTCTGATATAACCTTCGATGTTGCTAGGATGTAAGACCCCATCAATCACCAAAGACTTATCTATTAAGTTCTACATAATTGTAAACACAGCGCACTGCAATCATTCATTGCAACAAGGTTATTTCTACCAGAGCTTGTTTAAACAAAAATAAATTAATCGCAACCTTTTTGAACTGATTAGAGATATTTCAATTACCTAATGGCCGGTGCACACCTACCGTTTGTGCCCCGTTTGTGCGCGCACACCTCCCGTTTCGCGCACAAAAATCGCTAGGTGTGCGCCCCCCGCGCACACCTACCGATTGCGATTCGCAACTTTTCAGGGCTAAAACTGCTTGCTTACGCATACGATTCGCGATTCGAAAAATGAATCGGTCCGTTCTCAGTCTTAAGCTCGTCGCGAGTTTTAGTGCGCGAATCGTAAACGGTAGGTGTGCACCGGCCATAAGACGTCAACCCAAATTCAGTCTGGCATTCATTGGGCAGTGCAAGGGATTGATGGCCACTAAAACGTCCAGCATTGCAGTATCGGCCAGCCCCAGCTACCAGTGTGTGTGCCATAGTGCTCAGCTGGCAGGACTCCATCTAGACGCTGAGGAATCAATACCGGAGACTCACTAAAGGGACTGTCACACTACGACATATCGCTTCAACGTGCGCCAACGTATGTGATTTTCTACCAACACATCGGTGTACGTCGTTGTACGTTACGTGTGCATTGGGCATACAGCATATACGTTCTGGATACATAGGTATACGTGGAAGCGCGTCGAGGCTAAAAAAAATGTTGTGCATGCTAACAAATTTCAACGTGTGTCGATGTTTGGCTCATACGTTGAACGTACGCTGCGTGTATGTTTGGGATACATCGGATTACATTAGGGATACGTTGGTATACGTTTCTGCATGTTAGCCGGTGGGAACGTGCAGTCCGCGTACAGTCCGCATACTGCCAATGGATGCATTACGTACTCCTAACATACTTTGAACGTATGCCCGCCATATCTCCAGCGTATTTAACGTATATGCCAAACTTCTAGCAATCGAGTAACATATGTAATGTTGGTCAGCATTCCGTGAGCGTATGCGAGTATTTTGCGAACGTTTTGTGAGGCACATGAATGCTCTCATATGCTAGCAATAAGTCAGACATACGTTCTGCATACATTACGTATGTTGTGTGTACGTTGTGTATACGCCCATTTTTACCTGCTGCCGCTGAAAGGTTGTGGTGTTCTCTGTGGCAGAGTGGTTAGAGTGTCTGACTTTTTTCTAGGTCGGACTCCTAATCTGAAGGTCAGTGGTTCGATTCCATGTGCCCCCACCTCTGCCAATCAACTGACAAACTGTCTAATGGTGAAAACAAGCCTATTCAGGCTTATCCATGATAGGCAGTATAAATCTTCAAGGGAGAGGTCGACGAATGCTGACGTACTGGCAAACTTTCTAATGTTGAGCATGCGCTGACGCCATACGCCATATGTCGTAGTGTGACCGTCCTACCCAGAGACCATTATACACACCACTTTTAGTTTTACTTGTGTGCAGTAAGAAGATGACTAATGAGAAGTATGATCACACACTCGATGTAATGTGCATATAATATGCAAGTCTGCCTGTCAAATTGTGATTCCTTGCACAAATGTGTTCAATTCAGCGATCGTTCAGACTATGTAACTTTAAATTGCTCGCATTTCTCTAAGCAGGTCAGTGGGTCACGTATTTGGTCGCCACCATCTTGTTTGCAAGCAACAGCCAACTTTAAATTGCAATGATATATGTAAATAAAACTAAAAGAGGCCATATCTGAACTTTTAATTAAAAGTTTCGATACTTGTTTGGTTTGAGAAGATAGCACCACATTTGTTCTTAGAATGTCAACACATTTTAGACTGGTTGGCTCAGTGCCAGGATAATGTGACTGAGTGGGATATAAATTATAAGGTCATGGTGCTGGTGGCATGGTCTCCCAGTGGGGCAGCACTATAAAGTCGTCATGAGTGTGCACTGTCACAAGTCGGTACCCATCCTGATATGACCTTAGGTGTTGCTAGGACGTGTAACAACAAGAAATAAACAAACATTTTCACTACTCACTTCAGCCCTGGTCAGTTACACTGTTTACTTGTACTGCTAGCAGTCAGTTTCACTGCTGGTCAGTTACACCGCTGGTCAGTTACACTAGTTACTTGTACTGTTAGCAGTCATTTACACTGTTGGTCAGTTACACTGCTGGTCAGTTGCACTGTTAGTCAGTTACACCGCTGGTCAGTTACACTGCTGGACAGGTATGCCGCTGGTCAGTTATGCCACTGGTCAGTTACACCGCTCGTCAGTTACACCGCTGGTCAGTTACACCACTGGTCAGTTACACCTCTGGTTAGTTACACCGCTGGTCAGTTGCACTGCTGGTCAGTTACACTGCTGGTCAGGTACACTGCTGGTCAGGTATGCCACTGGTCAGTTACACCGCTGGTCAGTTACCCTTCTGGTCAGTTACACCACTGGTCAGTTGCACTGCTGGTCAGTTACACCGCTGGTCAGGTACGTTGCTGGTCAGGTACACTGATGGTCAGGTACGCTGCTGGTCAGGTACGCTGATGGTCAATTACGCTGCCAGTCGGTTACACTACCAGTACCAGTCACTGAGTCAGTCACAAACTTAGTACTGGAATATATTAACACAATATTGTGGCGTTGAGGGGGGTGGGGGATGCTCTGTCTCCTTTGTGGAGACTATATGCGCACTGTGCCTACAAATTGTTCCGGGATCCAGGGTTAATTAGGTATGGTGGCGGTTTGGCGTGAGTTGCATACTGTTAAACTAACACATGATGACTTCATTTATTTTCTTCCAAAATAGAAACCAACACTTTTTCCTATTTTTGCGCTCTCAATATGCATGCAAGTTTTTGATTTCCTAATGTGAGAGCTTCAACTGTATTTCCAGGCTCACATTTTAGTGTACAGTAGTCAGCTGGTAGTGGCACTAACGAATAACTTCCATACTTGGCAGGGTGAGGTGAGAAAGGTTGGAGGTAGATTGACACTGTGTATCATGCCTAGTTACGCATGCGGAAGCCAAGTCATTCCTGTCTATTCTGGGGGTCCAAGTTCACTATAGATTTTGCTTTTCATTTAAAACGCAACAAAAAAAAAACCCACAAAAAGACAATGAGCAGACGAGACGGGATGGCAGAATGAGTTGAGCGTCCGTCTCCTATTTTGGTAGATCGTGGGATTCAATTTGAACCATGGTCGATTCAAACCAATTACTTAAAAATTGATACTTGTCGCTTCCTAGCTAGGCACTCGACATTATTAGGAATGAGCAAGGACTGGTTGGCTCAGTGTCGGGATAATGTGACTGAGTGGGATATCAGGTCATAGTGCGGGTGGCCTGGTCTCCCAGTGGGGCAGCACCATAAAGTCACTATGAGTGTGCACTGCCACAAGTTGGTACCCAATCTGGTATGACATTAGATGTTGCCAGGACGGAAATCTCAACCAACCAACCAACCAACAAAATGAGCACGAAGACGAAAATAAAATTGAATTTCGCGTCACCACTTCTCCAGCGTTCCCGGCGCGTGGCCTGTGGCTTTATTTTGGCGGAAGTGGTGGGTGACCGGCCGTCACTATAGTCCGATGTATTCTCCCACGGGGGATTATGGGTAGATGAGGTCGTGCCGTGTCAAGACAGAGCTCTGCCCGACCCTCAATAATGCATGCCTCGCCGTGCCCCCGCCACCTTTAACTAACGAATCGCCGATCACTTACTGAGCCATAATTACCCACTAGTTGGACATATGTAGCTGCTCTATTTATTTGTGGTTTACAAAAAATCACTGTGATGTATATGTATATATATACATATACACACATGCACATTTTGCACAATTTGGTATTTTGTTGACTCAGTAGTGGTTCGTACATGTGCGTTGTACTAATAATATATCACGTGTCACGTGACAAACGATTATAGTGCGCAGACTCGTAGCGTATTGGCACGGTGACATCCGGGTACGACTGACCCTGGCTGTACACCTCCACTACCCTACACTCTGACACCAGCGTGTGCTTAGACTGCGGGCCCTTAGGCTGTACACCTCCCGTACCCTAAACTCTGACACCAGCGTGTGCTTTGACTGCAGGCCCTGTAGGCTGTACACCTCCAGTACCCTAAACTCTGACACCAGCGTGTGCTTAGACTGTGGGCCCTGTAGGCTGTACACCTCCTGTACCCTACACTCTGACCCCAGCATGTGCTTAGACTGCGGGCCCTGTAGGCTGTACACCTCCTGTACCCTACACTTCAACACCAGTGTGTGCTTAGACTGTGGGCCCTGTATGCTGTACATCTCCCATTCCTTACACTCTGACACCAGCGTGTGCTTAGACTGCAGGCCCTGTAGGCTGTACATCTCCCGTACCCTACACTCCAACACCAGCGTGTGCTTAGACTGTGGGCCCTGTAGGCTGTGCACCTCCTGTAACCGACACTCCGACACCAGCGTGTGCTTAGACTGCAGGCCCTGTAGGTTGTACATCTCCCATACCCTACACTCTGACACCAGCGTGTGCTTAGACTGCAGGCCCTGAAGGCTGTACATCTCCCGTACCTTACACTCCGACACCAGCATGTGCTTAGACTGCGGGCCGTGTAGGTTGTACATCTCCCGTACCCTACACTCGGACACCAGCGTGTGCTTAGACTGCGGGCCCTGTAGGCTGTACATCTCCCGTACCCTACACTCCGACACCAGCATGTGCTTAGACTGCAGGCCCTGTAGGCTGTACATCTCCCATACCTTACACTCCGACACCAGCGTGTGCTTAGACTGCGGGCCCTGTAGGCTGTACATCTCCTGTACCCTACACGCCGACACCAGCATGTGCTTAGACTGCAGGCCCTGTAGGCTGTACATCTCCCGTAACATACAGGCCAACACCAGCGTGTGCTTAGACTGCGGGCCCTGTAGGCTGTACATCTCCCGTACCCTACACTCCGACACCAGCATGTGCTTAGACTGCAGGCCCTGTAGGCTGTACATCTCCCATACCCTACAAGCCAACACCAGCATGTGCTTAGACTGCAGGCCCTGTAGGCTGCACATCTCCCATACCTTACACTCCGACACCAGCGTGTGCTTAGACTGCGGGCCATTTAGGCTGTACATCTCCTGTACCCTACACGCCGACACCAGCGTGTGCTTAGACTGCAGGCCCTGTAGGCTGTACATCTCCCGTACCACACAGGCCAACACCAGCGTGTGCTTAGACTGCAGGCCCTGTAGGCTGTATATCTCCCGTACCCTACAAGCCAACACCAGCGTATGCTTAGACTGCCGGCCCTGTAGGCTGTACACCTCCTGTAACCGACACTCCGACACCAGCGTGTGCTTAAACTGCGGGTCCTATAGGCTGAACACTCCGACACCAGCCTGTTCTTAGATTGCAGGCCCTGTAGGCTGTACATCTCCCCTACCGGGAAAAGAGGAGTCAAGAAAGAAAATAAAGTTGGTGGACAAAAAAAACATTCTTCGAAGATTCTCCCCGGGTACTTAACTTCCGGTATTCGGAAGATGAAGTAAGAATATGATAGTTATACTAGACTTACTTGTAAGTTGAAGTATTACTGAGATTCTTACGAATCTACGAATAAGAAGGTAACGATCAGGGGGCCACCTTCCCACACCTATGAATGAGAAGAAGAGAACCCGAGCAAGCTCGAGTATAAAGAACAATCAAGGGTTGACTATTTACAGGAAATTATTATTATGGGAATAGGGGTCTTGATACTGGTTTTTAGGTTTTTTGCTCCCCCTCCAAATTTCGAAAACTGAGGCTACTTCCAGCCTGTGCGGGGTTGGCCTCTCCCCTGATCCTTAACTTCGTCTTGGTAGATTTGTAAGAATCTCAGTAATACTTCAACTTACAAGTAAGTCTAGTATAACCATCATAACACCCTTGCTTCATGCATTACAAGTTATACAGCTCCAGCTCCCAGCCTGCCGGCTCTTGCACCAGCCACCTACTTCCACACCCCTACTCACCCGCGCCCCCCACACACACACACACTCTGCCAGCCAGCACGGCAGCATGCATGCAGCACTGCCCTCTGCCGGCCTTCATCACCACCCACCCGGCGTGCGCCACAATGCGTATGTTTGTACGGCGAGCGGGGCCGGTGCATCACGCGCTAATCACGCAGTCTGCTTCCCCGGCGTCTCACACGGCGCGCTGCAGCAGGAACCGGAAGTAGCGAGCGGCCGCCTGTACCCCGAGCGCGCTGTTCGGACGCGCTTCCGGTGGTGATGACGGATGGGCGTGGTTTACTGAGTGGTTCACCAATCACTTCCGGCGACACTTGAGTGTTTCTGTTTGAAGGTTTTTTGTATGGATATGAGCCTGTCTCAAAAGGTGATAACTCTTTTTGTTGTTGTCCATTGTAACGATTGACACAAAACAGGACAGAAACGGTTACACTGAAAACACAAGGACATTTGCTTAAAATCAATATGTATTCTATTGGGATTATGAAACACCATGTAAAAAACAAATCAGTTTATCCTGAGCCAATGCATAAGCAGATAGTATGTTGATCGTTACAATGGACAAAGTTTTGTCCCATATTGCTTAGCACCTTTTGAGACAGTCTCATATATATATTATACAGCTGTAGAGTGAGGTGTTTGCTATTGTAGGCCAATGGGCCAGTGTCCCCCCCCCCCCACCCCCACCCATTGCCGCAAACATTTTTTGTCTTTTTCTTTTTTCTTTTCCTATTTGTCTTGTCCTTTTTCGCCTTTTCTTTCCGTTTTCCAACCAGTGGTCCACAACTGGTTCAATAAAGGTTGTGGTATGTGCTATCCTGTCTATGGGAAAGTGTATATAAAAGACCCCTTTACTGCTTATCGGCGGCATCGAGTTTCCTCCAAAGAAATATATCAGAATAACTATATGTTCGACATCCAATAGCCGATGATAAAAATCAATGTGCTCTAGAGGCGTCGTTAAATAAAACAAACTTTTTTTTCTTTCCGTTTTCCTTTTTTTCTTTTTCTTTTTCTTTTTTTCACCCCCCCCCCCCCCCCCCATGTTGGATCATCGGTTTTACTCTGGCGTTGCGTTTTGGGGAACGAGTCCTACCGAATGAGTTCCCAGAAAAGGAGGGGGTGTACAGAAGAAAGCAGCATCCGCATACAAAAAAAAAGAGTATAAAATAACTTTTAATTGCGATTGTTTATCACCCGAAGACCAACGCCGTGAGGCTGAAGAAGGAAAGCACTATATAAATGAGGAAACAATATTTATCCTTAAAATAAATTGTTACTGTACTTTATACCAGTTAAGCACCCGTCCTGATATGACCTTAGATATTGCCAGGATGTAAAACTTCCAAGAGCTAACCAACCAGTTAAGCGTTTATATTTATAATTATAATTATAATAAAATTAACGACTCAGCATCTGATTTCCCAGGCGGGTGCTCACAGCCGAGGGGTGCCTGCTGGACATCAGTCATGATTCATTAGTAAGATTACATTATTTACTGCCCCTTGTCATCCCCCAGGCCGCCCCACCATTACGTACTGCGGTCCTCCCTGGGCACACACAACCTATACCTGAGTACTGCGAGAACCCG
>CM059191.1:32272926-32293950 GCA_030323885.1 Branchipolynoe longqiensis
AAACACTGACTTTTGTCGATGTACATAAAACCCCAATTTATGGAGTAATGCACATAAATCCAAAACTGCATTCACACAACCAATTTGTGTTGATGCTATAATAAAAGAATCATCTATGTATGGAAACATTATATGACCCTTCCTCGCCATTACCGAGAAAACAGGTTTAAGCAATTTAGTAAATTAACGTGGCGCACAAGCTAAGCCATTCGGCATTGCAAGTAAAACTCATAGAGTTGGTTCTCCCAAATAATATTGAAAGAAAATTTTTCGGTATTGTTCTTTATGGAAGCGTTTAATATGCATCTTGTTGACGTATAATATGCCATCCACGCATCTGGTGTAATCAGATCTCGTGCCGTATCTAGAGAGAACATTTTAAAATGTCGATATTCCACCCTTTTATTAAGGATTGTTAAATCCAGGATCATTCGAACATCACCATTAGGCTTCGGTCTCGTGAAAATGTTTGAAATAAACTGTCCTGAACAGTGTGTCACTTTTTGTATAATTCCTTTCTCAAAGAATGTATGTACCTGTTTAGTTAGTGCTTCTCGTTCAACTGGTTGAATGTTATATGGAAAAGGTATTATACTTTGTACAGGAATTTGTGTGAAGGGAATGTGAACACCCCTAACTATTTTTAAAATTTCTTGGTCATTAGTAATTTTGTGCCACTCAGAAATATGATTATTAATATTACCAGCCACAAAGTTGCTTACAGTTTGTGTGTTTTTAGAGGCTGCAGGGACTTGTAAAGTTTGTGTTTGGACCTCTACTTGGACCCGCCCCTGGGGAAAGGTCTCGACGAGTTGACCCCTCGGCCTATTGGCCGTGCGGTGTTGTCGGTACAGCCTGGGCGAGCGCCCCGGCCCCGAAACCCTTGACCGAAGTTTGAACTCGGTCTGGTTCCTCTGGTGAACCGTCGTGGACGAAAATCCCCTCGTGACTTTTTGAAACGAGGAACTTCCTGTTTCTTCTTGCCAATCCATGGTTTTTGCCACTTCTTGGCTGCAGTCTCTACCTCTTTTGAGGTATCGTAGTTGACCGCCAAACATCTTTGGTGTTTATCTAAGGGTTCACGTTAATCGGGCTCTGGAGCAAGATAAAGCGTAAACTCCTTCCCCTCATTATCGGTAAACTTTCTTAGAGCGAGCCAACTTCCCTTGCCTGCATCTGTTGCAAAACTGACTTGAATAGACATTTTATATCTTCGATACGTAGGTAATTTACCTGCGCCGCTAAAACACTGCAATGCCTTTGTCATTGTATTAGCCAAAGACTGAGACTTATTTTCATCTCTGCATCCTATTAGCCACAGGTAACAATAGATGTCAGGGTAGCCAACACTGCCTTATGCACTGTGTGCAACACATCCTCAAACTTCTTACGGTCATCCGTCATATTGACATCCCGATCCATTTCTTTTATGATGGAGTTGGGAACACCCTTTATGCCTGTTAACTCATCTCCTAACTTGGAGATAACCTCCGCCGGTTTAAACGTGCGGAAATGACCATTCACGGTCTCGCGCATAAGCGTAGTGGTTTTAACCAGCTTAGCCTTTGGCTTCTCCACCTTCTTAGCCACTTTAGTGCCAATGTCCGCATAGACACCTTCATATATGGTGTCTGAGTCTGATTCCGTAGAAGTAGACTCAGTGGACGAATCAGAAGAAGAATATTTCCTCTTCCTCTTCTTCTTTTTGGACTTAGTCTTCCACTTTTTGCGAAAACCATTCTCTGCCCGCTCCTTGGTGAATTCATCACCCGAAGAAATCACCTGTTTCTTCTTCTTCCTCCGTTTAGGAGAAGGCGGAGGAGGAGCCTTAAGCTCCACCGCTGAGTCTGTGTCCAAGAAATCCTCATACGAATCCTCTTGGACACTCGGCCTACGCCGCTTCCGAGACACGGGCGATTTGGAAGTCAAGATGTGGCTTTCCAACCGTGCAAAGCGAGCCTCCCAATCTGGAGGCGCAGGCACATCAGGCACTGCATCCTCGTCCGGGTCGGAGAGGATATGCGCCCGGGGCTGTGTCGACGGCCCTGCCGACAACACAGGTGAGGAGTCGTACTCCTCGTCCACTCCACTCGGAACACGCCCCTCGGCTGCTGCTGCACCGCGCTGACTCCGCTTCGTGGCCATCAGGAACTGTAAACAAAGATTTTTGGTCAGTCCTGGTATATATATTTGTCACAATTTGGTTGTTTCAAACTCAATTGGACATCTGGTGGTGTTAGAGAACGTGTTTATACCGTTATAACACAGGCGTAATAAGCTAAATTTGTGCGTGGATTGTGGGTCAAACCCAAATCTCATACATGCACATGCACATATGTGTATATCCAAATATACTTATATATACTTATATATACTTATATATACTTATATATACATATATATACATATATACACACATATATACACATATACGTACTTATATGTACTGATATATACTAATATATACTGATATATACTGATATACATACATATAGTGATATATGTATGTATATCTCTCATACCATGTCTATGTGGTGTGGGAGGTTAAAAATCCCTTGGGTCGGTAAAAGTGTAGGCTCGGGCTTTCTATCGACAAACTGTCTAATGGTGAAAACAAGCCTATTCAGGCTTATCCATGATAGGCAGTATAAATCTTCAACAAAAAAACAAAAAAATATACTTATATATACTGAGATAAGCTGATATAAACTGATATATACTGAGATATACTTATATATACTGATATATAGTGAGATATATACTGATACATATCTACAAATCGACGTATGTATATTTGATCTACACATCTACATGTCTACACATCTACACGTCTACACATCTACACGACCACAAATATGCACATCTAGACATGTACGTCTACATATATTCATCCACATATACCCATATACATAATGATATATACATAATTATATATAAACATTTTTATATATTGACATAGGTGAGGATATGTATATACATAAATGTATACATATCTACATATCTATATATCTACACATGATCTACAAACCTACACAACCACACATCTACTAATATACATATAAACGTATATGCATCTACATATACCCAAATACATAGTTAGATATATAATTGTATATACATATACACATATACCCATATATATATATATATATATATATCTGACTGATCCCTGTCATGTTTGATTTCTCTTCTACAGATAATGCTGACGATGCTCTTTCCACTGACATGAACAGTATTAGCCATTCCACCAGCGGTGACCCCTAAGGCACGCCACCTGCATGAATGCATCCCCAGAGGACGCCGCCTGTGTGTATTTATGCAGCCCAGGCTGACTCTTTCACAACAAAGGCCTTGCTCTTACAAGCAGGTTGTGCGTCCAAGATTAGACATGGATGTTTTATCTCCCATGGTGTATGTCTATACCACCATAGTAACGTTGCATTGTCCGATGGTTTTGAGTTTCTGTCATTTTCTGAGATGTGGTGTTCACTGTGGCGGAGTGGTTAGAGTGCCTGACCTTTTTCTAGGTAGGACCCCTAACCTGAAGGTCGGTGGTTCGATTACCTGTAGACCCACCTCTACCAATTTAGATTTCCACTGCTGTTTATAACTTACAGCATCATCAAAAGGCCCATTGCTCTCATACCATGTCTATGTGGTGTAGGAGGTTAAAAATCCCTTGGGTCAGTAAAAGTGTAGGCTCTGGCTTTCTATCGACAAACTGTCTAATGTTGAAAACTAGTCTATTCAGACTTATCCATGATAGGCAGTATAAATCTTCAAGAAAAGAAAAAATGGATATATTGATCTCTATAATCTAACTTACTTTTTAGTTTGAAGTAAGTTTGTTCTTAAATGGTTAACTTTTGAGATGTTTGAATTGCAAGCATAGAAAATTAATGTTGGCAAGAATGCTAAAAGTGTGACCCCATAGGATTCTGCAGTGATAGGTTCTATTAAATTGCATCAGCTTTCCCTTCTGTGTCAGATGTTTAATAAGTGCACTAGTATCTGAGTTTGATATGTATAATCAAATCTAGATGATTGTTTTGGTATATATATATATACATATACACATATGTATATATAATTACTTAAATGTCTATCAAATTAATTTCAAAATGTCCGACGGCCTGTCTGAAATTGCTGCCTCGTTCTTTGTGGAAATAGGGGTTGGCATTTGAAGTCCATATCTGTTCGGTGTTCTGGCAATAATTAACTGAGATTCTTAATAATATTTTTGTATTAGACTTGTTGATTACGCAAGGCCTCGCATTAGGAGCTGCACGTTAACAATTTTGCAAGTCTTTGATTTGATTCGGCTGAAGGCACGGTCACATAGCCGTTAGTCGACGTAGTGATCGGTAGGATAGATTAATGTGGGTCAAACGTGGTGTAAGTACGTTAAACTACATTGAAATATGTTAAGATATGGCAGGTTTTGGTAAGGATAAATACGTTATGGTACAGATAAATACATTAGGGTATGGATGCCAGTATGTTCAACTACGTTCAACTACGTTCAACTACATCCAACTACGTTCAACTACGTTCAACTACGTTCAACTACGTTATCCTCCACTACGTTCACCTGTGTCCACTAACGACTATGTGACCAGGGCTTCGTCCAAGTATGCTAGAGTATGCTAGAGCATGCTAGAGCATGCTAGAGTACATTAGAGTATGTTAGGATCACAGATGGAAATTCAGCCTCTAACATACCGCTCTTTTGAACATGTCCAAAAATTTAATCGGAGATCAAGGCTCACCCACATTATTAACAACTACTTTCAACTACTTTCAACTACTTTCAACTACTTTCAACTACTTTCAACTACTTTCAACTACTTTCAACAACTTTCAACTATGTTAGCCTCCACTATGTTCAACTACGTCCACTAAGGGCTGTGTGACCGGGGCTTCAACCATTTACGCCTCATCATACTATAATTTATCCCAACTCACCACCGGTTAGGAAATATCAAGTCGATTGATAACCACTGGGACCTATGGGAACCGCACATTGCGCGATATTCAAAGTAGGCCCCTGAGCTTGAGCTATGCTAAGCAATCAGTGGCTTTTGTCGGTTGAAAAGTGGTCACCAGTGGTCGCAAGCCCTAGTGTGACTGGGGGCTTAAAGGTGTCCAACAGATCATGCGCAAATGCCGGCAGGTGGCGTCTCCTGGGTTGAGCAGACCCTTCCTATTTGGAGACAAACTCATTTTGGAACCAACAGTTTGCACATTATCCACCCATAAATCCTTCCATCCTTATCTTCTCTGAGCTTTCAAAGGTATGGCACTCGTTTAATAATACAGTACAACCCCGTTAAACCAAGCTCGGTTAAACCAAACGATCGGTTAATCCAAAATTGTTTCGGCGCGGCAAAATACTACCATTTATCATATAAAAAAGTTGGTTAAACCAAAGTTGGTTAATCCAAAGTATCGGTTAATCCAAACAAAAGTGTTGGCCCCAGGCAACTTCCGGTACAGTTAAACCAAACTTTCATGTGGTTTTAAAGTCATCTGTCTTTTTTATATGATAAATGGTAGTATTTTGCCAGGTCGCCAAAAAAGGTTTGGAATAACCGATCGTTTGATTTAGCCGAGGTTGGTTTAATGGGGTTAAACTGTATATACATAAAAAAAACAATAATCATAGTGTCCACATACATTGTACATTCATAATGCACCCCTGTTTTTGCCAAAGCCAAGTCAAAGTCAAAGCTTGGTTAAACCAAGGATTGGTTAAACACATTTCTAGCGTCCCTTCAAGTTTGGTTTAACGGAGTTATACTGTACTGGGATGTGGGTGTTATAAATGCATAACAGCTCGTTTAAAATGTTTATTGCATGTCAGGCAGAATCTATGCTGCTGTCGACTGACATGAGTGAAACTGAATGCATGGCAATAGCTCCTGACGTGGCTACATCTACTGCACATAGCATCTAACTTTCCAACAATAGTTTCCTGCGCACATGTTATGGCGTTATGGTTCTGTGAATTTATTGGTTGATCGCAGGACTCCACAAGACTCCACAATATCACCATATATATATGTAGTCATCACCAACCTGCAGGTTGATTGGCTTTTGGAGTTTTACGTCCTAGCAACACACAATTTGAACCAATCTAGTTAATTACAGCAAGAATCGGCGATGAGCTGGTAATATACCTCAGTCCGCTGGGTAATATATAAGGCCTAATCAGTGGCGTGATGGAACAATTCAGGTTTTATTCAATTAACTCTTTTGTGGAAAGTCTCAAAGGTTCGAGGCGGCTCAGAGCAGTTCAGTGATTTTGGCGGGAGAATTGTCCCGTGCATGTTTGTTGATCATGACGTCACAACACTCTTACTTCTAAAGACGCGCTTTGGGATACAAGTTCCACAAATGAGCTTCAAAAGCCTTCAAGCGATCCACGCTTTTCTAATTAATTAAACATAGTAATTAGTGTTCAAAAGATGACAGGGATATTTTCCCCAATAAACAGGATTAATTATTAATAGATGTGTTAACATAGCCGTTACCTACTCGTTCTTTCCTCTCTTTCTCTCTCTCGCTCTTGCTCTCTCTCTCTCCCTCTCTCTCTTAGTGAGTGGATGATTGAGGTTTTACGTCCTAGCAGCATCGGATGTTAGTTATATCAGGGTGTGTGCTGACTTGTGTTAGTGCCCACTCATGATGACTTTATTGTGTTACCCCACCATGACCTGATATATCATATTATCCTGATGATTTGTTTGTTTGTTGTTGTTTAACGTCCTAGCAACATCTAAGGCAATATCAGGACGGGTACCGACGTGTGACAGGGTGCACGCATGGCCACTTTATAGTGCTGTCCCACTGGGAAACCAGGCCGCCGGGACCATGACCCGATATCCTACTCAGTCACATTATGGTGTTCTCTGTGGCGTAGTGGTTGGAGTGTCTGACTTTTTTCTAGGTCAGACTCCTAATCTGAAGGTCAGTGGTTCGATTCCCCATGCCCCCATCTCTGCCGATTTGGATTTCCACCGCTGTGTATAACTTACAGCGACATCAAAGGCCAGTTGCTCTCATCCCATGTCTATGTGGTGTGGGAGGTTAAAAATCCATTGGGTCGGTAAAAGTGTAGTGTCGGGCTTTCTATCGACAAACTGTCTAATGGTGAAAACAAGCCTATTCAGGCTTATCCATGGTAGGCAGTATAAATCTTCAACAACAACAAAACAACAACAACAACAACCTGACACTGAGCCAGCCAGTCCTTGCCCTATCCTAATAATGCAGAGCGCCAGGCTAGGAAGCGACAAGTGTCAATTTTTTAAGTCATCCTGATGATGATCTAGCCAAATTTGTAAGTCTGGTTTAACTTGGCTAGATGCATGACCTCTTCTTGCAACCACTGTTATGTATCCATGAGATAAGACGCGGGTCATGTGTGTGCCATGTCATGGGTGATAACTGTTTGTTTGTTTGTTGTTGTTTTACATCCTAGCAACATCTAAGGTCATATCAGGGTGGGTACCGACTTGTGACAATACGCACTCATGGCGATTTTATAGTGCTGCCCCACTGGGAAATCAGGCCGCCGGCACCAGGACCCGATATCCCACTCAGTCTCATTATCCTGACACCGAGCTAACCAACTCTTGCCCTATCCTAATACTGCTGAGCACCAGGCTAGGAAGCGACAAGTATCAATTTTTAAGTCATTGGTTTGACTCGACCGGGAAGCGAACTCGCGAACTCGCAATCTTCCGCATGCGAGGCCTGTGCTCTACCGATTCGGCCAGGCATGCTGGGTAGAAGCATTCTAAATAAAGAGATACATCGCTCAGTTCACGTAATTCACACGTTCATTCAAACCACCCCACCCACTCAGCCAATCCTGTCTGGTTACGCAACAATAACAAATTGCTTATTCCCGACTTTTTATAGTTTAATTACAGCCGTCACTTTTGATAATGTAGGCCTATTTGGAAATGAGGTTGTGGTGGAGCAGTTCCGATTACATCCGCAACTCATTATTAGGTCTCCATTTAAAAAAAATATTTATCATTTTTACCCTGACAAAAATTGCTAGTTCTTGTTGTATTTGTCATATACAGTAAAACCTCTCTAAATCGACCGACCTTGGGACCGACTTTAAATGGTCCATTCAGGGAGGTGGTCGGTTTAGGGAATAAGAATATAGTTTTAATGGTATTATTGGAACCCAAATAAAGCGATCGATATAGGGGAGTGGTCGGTTAGAGAGGTTTTACTGTATACTGTTTGTGATGTTACCACAGTTATATTATGCTCTTTTGGCATATCTCTCGGTGCTCTATTTTATCTGTTTGAAATGTAAGAATTTAGTCATCGGTGTTTAACCACTATATGACCACCAGTAGTGGATTTTTACTTTTTATGCTGGCCGGAAGACCAGGGCTCTGGCGCTAACAAATGTCATATTCAGCTGAATAAATACTTTACCCCCCTCAAAAAAATGCTGGGGGTCGTTAAACAAACAAAATAATATTACTTGCAACACACATTACTGGACCAACCGCCTCACACAGTATGGATACCCGAGGACTTTTTTCCCCTTGAAGATGTATACTGCCTACCATGGATAAGTCTAAATAGACTTGTTTTCACCATGAGACAGTTTGTCTATAGAAAGCCTGAACCTACACTTTTACCGACCCAAGGGATTTTTAGCCTTCCACACCACATAGACAATGTATGAGAGCAACTGGCCTTTGATGATGCTGTAAGTTATACACAGCGGTGGAACCCCAAATTGGCAGAGGTGGGGGCACGGGGAATTGAACCACTGACTTCAGATTAGGAGTCCTACCTAGAAAAAAGGCAGACACTCTAAACACTGCGCCCAGACAACTTCCCACTCAACATGTTGGTTGTTGGAGTTTTACGTCCTGGCAACATCTAAGGTCATATCAGGACGGGGTCCTACTCAACAACCTAGGACGTATATTGATAATGATTCTGATTTTCAAGATTTCCACGTCTTTTAGCTATTGCCATGCCAACAGTGTTAAAGGTCAAATATTGCATAGTGTGAGGCGGGCATTCAAACATGCTGCGAAACACAGCGCTAGATAACACTGACTAACCGAGCAATTGTGATCACAACCATAAATAAACCAGGGGCCATATGCATGGAGCAGTGTTAGAGGCGTGTGGTGTTATCCCTCTAACACTGTATAGCTATCACCGTTTATCGGCGGCGTAGAAAACATATGCATGGCAGCCTAAACGGTGAGTGTTAGCTAAACGTGAATGTATTTATAGATTTGGGAAATCACTATGCGTTTGTAGCCAGATATTAGGCTCAAATCTATTGACTGCGATCATATTTAACAGAATTACATAGGCAATAAGTGAAATTTTATCAATTTAACCCTAGATTTGAACCTTCCTTAAGGGTACCGCCGCATTGGCGGCGATATTACTAGTTATATTTTCGAATTGACGAAGGTACAGTAAACAAACCGCCGCCCCCGCCAGTATGGACAGCGATGTCGATGCGGCGGCTGCGGCGATTTGTTTACTTTACGTTCGTCGATTCGAAAATATAACTATTAATATCGCCGCCAATGCGGCGGTAGCCTTAATAATGCTTCGAATATAGGGTTAAATTGATAAAATTTCACTTATTGCGTGTGTAATTCTGTTAAATATGGTCGCATTGAATAGATTTGGGCTCCATCCTGACACTAACCCCGCTGTAAACCAGTTATGAGCAGAGTTAGAATTTCCGAGTTTAAACGCGCGGTGTTAGGCCTAACACTGCTCCATGCATACCAACTTTTCGGCGCTAAACCAGAAATCCCTCCCTAAACGCGGTTTGGCTCTCTAACACCGCTCCATGCAAATGGCCCCTGCTGACTAAGCACTTATAGCTTGTACTTACTGGGAGGGATATTTATCTTGTAATTGTCTGCACACAATGACCCCTCGTACCTCCCACGGCAGTAATGGCGGAGGTGACTTGCGTTTCGACACGGCTTATTCAGTATTCACGCCCACCTTAAGCGCCTGTCACACGTTACCGGATTGAGCAATGGACAAAACCGGACAAAGAATTGTCTAGTCCGGTGGTATTCGGTATAAAAATGTATCGAAATGTGTCGAACTGTTGTGCTATCGTGTCAACGGATGCTGGACGAACGGACATGGAACGGACATGAAAAGCACATGAACGGATAGCCACCGGAGGATAACCAGACGGAACATACATTAATGAATAGCCAACGGATGATAACCGGACGACAAACGGGTGACAAACGGATGACAAATGGGCGACAAACGGACGACAAACGGATGGACCAAACATCAACCGGACATGTACCGGACTGTCACGGATGCGCCAGAATCATATACTGACCGAATTCCCGCAACACCGTCAACGGACTCTCCAGGAAGCAAACCGGAGTCCTAACAGATGGGTAACGGACATGAACTGGACAAAACGGACTAAACGGACTTAAAACGGACACCAACCAACACGTCAGTCCGGTTGCGTCTGGTACAAGTTTTGTGCATGTTCAAAACTTCCCACCTTACACACTGGACACCACCGGATGCCAACCATATAAATAACGGACATTGACATATTTCACCGGACAGTGTCCGTTTTCTATCCGGTACTCCAATCCGGTGATGTGTGACAGGGCCTTTAGTGAGCCGACCGGCCGCACAAGTTATTAACGCGCAAAGGCCGCCTCATGTTACGCGGTAATCTTACAGTTGCTCGCTGATGACTGTATGCATGAACAACGGTTCCGGTCGTTAATTGGTTGTCAGAGTTTTACGTCATGGCAACATCTAAGGTCAAGTCAGGACGGGACGGAACTTGTGACAGTGCGCGCTCATGGCGGCGTTATAGTGCTGCCCCGCTAGGTTGGTCGGTTGTTTGAGTTTTACGTCCTGGCAACATCAGGACGGGGCCCGACTTGTAACAGTGTGCACTCATGGTGACTTTATAATGCTGTCCCGCTGGGAGACCAGGCTGTCAGCACCATGACCTGATATCCTACTCATTCACATTATCATAACCTTGAGCCAACCAGTCCTCATCCTAACCTAGTAACAACGAGTACCTGGCTAGGAAGTGATAAGTATAACTTTTTTAAGTCATTGGTTTGAATAGACCAAGGTTCGAACACATGGCTTCGAATCCCACGATCTACCAAAACAGGATATGGATGCTCAACTCATTCAGCCATCCTGTCTGGTATTGCTACAATGCTAGTGTTGCTGGTGCTGCCGGTGTTGTTGGTGTTGCCAGTGTAGCCGGTGTTGCTGGTGTTGCTTTTTGCTTTGCGCTTTGCTGGTGGTGTTGGTGTTGTTGGTGTTGTTGGTGTTGCTGGTGTTGCTGGTGTTGTTGGTGTTGTTGGTGTTGGCGTGAAGCCTAAATACATTTCTCACCGGCTGCAGACTAACAGTGACCAAGACACACAAAGGGATCATGTTTTGTCCAATTTTGCGGAATCAGGTTTCTGATAGACACAGGCTTAACACGGGCCGTGTGTGTGTGTGTGTGTGTGGAGGGTGGGAGTGTCAGTGAGCGGTGCGGGAGTAGGGATGATTGCTATCGGTATCACCTTTACTCCCACCACCATGTCCATCATTTTTTTAAAGAATGGCAGTGTTGAGAATGGCGGAACTTAGTACGCGATTGGGGTTTAATATACTGGAGTCATATCAGGATGAGTAGCTATGTCTGACAATGGGCACTCGTGAGGGCTTCATGCTGCAGTCCAATTTAGACATAAAGCTGCCAGTGGAACTAGGACACAATATCCCACTAAGTCTCAGTTTGCTGACCAGTCCTTCCAGCGATTCAGGTCATATTCAATTAAGGGCGCATTCCTTACACGCGGTATGCGGTATGCAAATGCAAATGCGAATGTGACAAAAAATCGAAATGCCTTGAAGCCTATGGGCTACATTCCTTACACACGGTATGCGGCATGTGGCATGCGGCATGCGAATACTGAATCGGTCCATGTAGTGATCGGTGTGGCATGCGAATGCGAATGCTGCTGCGTTTGCCATAGAGAACAGTGGTGAAGAAACCTGACACTGTGTGTGGGTGTGGGTGTGGGTGTGAGTGTGGGTGTGGGTGTGGGTGTGGGTGAAAGGACCCATCCCATAAGCACGCCGCATGCCACATGCCGCATGCCGCATACCGCGTGTAAGGAATGCTAGTTTTACCCTACTAATACTATCCTGTACCCTACTAATACACAGTAAGTACCAACCAAGATGGCAACAAGTGCCAACGTTGAACATCTTTGGCCTGGAACCTACAAACTCTCACTCGGGAAGCGGACAGTATATATGGCTACACCAATCAGACGTTGAAAGCATAATTTCTTTTACTGGGTCATTCTCTCAAACTGGGCACCACATATTCGGTTTCCATGTTAGAATGGCAATAATTAAGTCTTTTCTCGTTCTTCTTTTTTTTGGTAGCAGGTCAAACAATTATTGTTGCCGCTGCATTGATAAAATGTCAGTTCACTAGATGAGCCTGTCTCAAAAGGTGATAACTCTTCTTTTTGTGTGTCCACTTAACGATTGACACAAAATAGCCCAGAAAAGGTTACACTGAAAACACAAGGACATTTGCTTCAAGCCAACATGTATTCTATTGGGATCTTGAAACACCATAAATCAGTTTAACCTGAGCAAATGCATAAGCAGATAGTATGTTGATCGTTACAATGGACAAAGTTTTGTCCCAAATTACTTAGCACCTTTTGAGACAGCCTCAGATCTCCCATCCTCTGAAACACAAGTTATAGATTGCCATCTCTCCTAATTAGTAACCATGGTAACCCTCCCACCCACCTACCAAGCCACCTCTGAGCCTATTGTTACTACACCACACACATTGATCACTCTGTGTGTGCTAACACTATGTTTACCCCCTGTGTGGGACATATAAACTGCACAAGGTTTTGGGATTGTTAAAGTGTTAAAGCTGCATAGTTCGATGAAATATCAAATTTTCAAAACCAAACAGATTATCTAGATTGGATTTTACATATCTAACTTTGATACTGATGCACTTATTAAGCAGTTGTTTCTGTGTAGAAGGCAATAGTGAGTCAATTTAACAGAACCTGTTACTGCAGAAATCTATGGTGTCAGAGTTTTGGCAAGCTTGCCAAAACTAATTTTCATTGTTTGCACTCAAAATATCTCAAAAGTTTACCATTTAAAATAAAAGTAACTTTGAACTAATGTAAAGTAGATACTAGTGATCGATCTCATATATTTATCTCAGAAAAAATACAGAAATTCAAAACGATCGGACTATGCAACTTTAAGTAGTAACACCCCACTGGGCCCCCATCTATAGCTTCTCGGAAGTTACATATTGTCCACAATTAAAATTCCTCCTACTTAAAGCTGCATAGTGCGATGAAGCATCACATTTTAAAAACCAAAACAAGTATCTAGATTTGATTCTACATATCTAACTTTTTATACCCCAGTCACACGGGAGGCAGCGTTCGCCGCCAACCTCCCTACGCCTAAAAGGACGCCAACCACCCAGCGTTCCATTCGATATATTGATTCAAATACATTTTAGGCGCCATGTCGGCGCCATGTCGGCGCCATGTCGGCGCCATGTCGGCGCCATGTCGGAGCAGACCACACGGTGACTGCAGCATCGCATGTGTTAATACCAGCCCAGGGCGGCGCCAGGGCGGCGCCAGGGTGGCGCCAGGGCGCCAATCATTTTGAATGGCGCCGCCGGAACAGGGCGTAAGGAGGTTGCACGTGCAGCAGCAGCAACCTCCTTGCGTCCAAAATTCCCGAAATGGACGCCGGGAGGTTGGCGTCCTCGCGGCGACAGCACTCAATCAGGGCGTAGGGAGGGCGCAAGGAGGAAGTTTTGACATCGCGAATCGATCGTTAGCGAACGCAGGCCTCGTGTGACTGGGGTATAAGGTACTGATGGACTTATTAAGCATTTGTTGCCACATAGAAGGGGATACTGAGACAATTTAGTAGAAGTTTTACTGCTAAGCCTAAGGTGTCAGAGTTTTGGTATGCTTGCCAAAATTAATTTGACATGTTTGCACTTCAAATATCTCAAAACTTAGCAGTTTAAAATAAATGTTACTTGAAACTAAAGTCAGGTAGATTATAACAATCAATTTTATATATTTATCTCAGAAAAATGACAGAAACTCAAAACCATCGGACTATGCAACTTTAAGCAACAACCGTAAAGCCAAATAAACATGCACATATAATATGTATGGGTACCAGTACAATATAATTACCTTCATGTATAAATACTTCCAAGAGGTGATCATTAAATACTTAATAGTTAAAATTCAGTACTGCATGATTGACCAACCTGGAAAGTGGTTTAATTGGACATTTTAAACAAAAGACTGAGACTGGTGAGAGAGTTCTACACTTACTGGAGAGATCCCGAAACACAAATTACCCTTTTGAATAATTAATTATTGTACCTTTTCCTCCACCAAACGCATTGTTGCATGCGCATTCGCTTAACTGCTGTCGGATTAATCCATAAAGTATGACGCTTACACCGATCTGGGTCATAATTTCACCTATGCAGGGATGAAAGTGGTCTCTGGCATAAAAAGTGCAAATAAATGGGGAGGTTATCTGGTCATCTGAGTTGAACCAAAGACCCTATAACACTAAGACTGCTCACTCCCTATCTCTCCCATGGTAATGTAAATTTTGCAGTGCCACCTTGTGGTGGGTTTGATCAGCCCGGCTGCTGGTTGGTGTTTCACATGTAAACACATACAGTTATATTATACATGATATAAGTAAGTATGAATACACATCAATATGAAATTGTTATGAACAAATACACATCATCATCAGCATCAGCATCATCATCGCCATCATCACACATATGTCACATTCATATATACATTTATACATATAATATAGCAACTGTTTAACCAAGGGAACAGCCAGTGCACCAAGTGGTGGGTTTGATCATTTTGATTACACAGTACAGGCTGAGTGAGCCGTCTTAATCTTATAGGGCCTTTGGTTGAACCGACGGTGATTTTGAGTGTAAAGGCGGATGGATATTCTCCCATATGCTTAGCACTGTCAGCGAATCCCATAAAATTCCCGGAAGTGGAAGTTAAGTTTCATACACTACTCTCCTAGCACTCTCCTAGCACCATTCCACTGAGTACTATCCGTGGAGAGCATACCACTGTCCTTGGTGTGCCTATATTATCGCCCATCCCTACGCTGATGGGGCGAGAAGGGTCCACAGCGACGAAAGGATGAAAAACGAGCTCCCACTGGGTAATATCGAGCATACCCTTGCAGGATGAGTTTCCCATTCATTAACTAGTGATATTGTGTGATTTAAACAGAAATCAATGTAGATCAATTTCAAATATATTTCAAACAATTTAATCTGTGTAAAAGATACATAAATATGTGATAATGTCTGAACAAACAACAACAACATAGTCAAATAATATTTTACTACACTGCTAGCTCTGTGGAGGTCTAGCCTGGTCCCCTGGCATTTATTTGCTCATGCAGAGGCATAGGAGTTTTCATCTATTTTCGCTCAGTTTCCAACCTGGTCCCGTAGCCTTTGTACCGGAAACGAGTTTAAAGGAGCTCAAATGAGTTCAACCGTGGCTGGTTGGGTCGCACCGTGGCTGGTTGGGTGGCTCCGTAGAGCGCTGAATATGCTTATCGATGAGGCTGCGAGTATTGGCTTACGCTGACAGTGACAGTGCTGCGCTATTGCAGTACAGTAAACATCGCGGAAGTCCGCGAAATCGCGGAGATCTTTCATCCCTGCTTATGGATTTGGATTATATAAATAATGAATAGAATTCAGCCTTGATTACTCTTAGATTAACTAGAAAAGTATTTTATCTTTCGATGCTTGCCGTCATCAGCGTTCAACGCCATTACATTTGGAAAAGGACAATCGACAACACATGCATATTAAATTAACTCAATTATGGTTTCTCCGCCCAGAGATTGCCGCGTGAGAATTTCACAATAAAAGGTGGGAATTAGAAAAGAAATAGATCAGGGTGCTCTGGGACCGGGGCTCCTTTCTCCACATGGGAATGTTTACCATGGAAACCACCCGGTAGTGACTGTCCTTGAAATCACAACTTCCTACCAAGTAACCTATTAAATATAACACGTGTTATAGGGGGGATAACAAATGAGATATCACACAAAGAAGAATTGGTTCCATTGGCTTATTTGTACAAAATGAAAATGAATGGCAGATTTGGGAAATGACTGGTGCAACATTCATGTAACAATATTTATGATATTGGTTCCGATTCCCAGCTAACACATAACATTAAATAACGTCAGGCTAACATTAGTATTTGGTTATTGTATATTATAACATCACAGTAATGTTATACTGACATTATACCATGCATTGTAATGGTATAATGTCATAGTAATGTTATACTGACGTTATAACATGTATTGAAATGTTTTGGGGTCTATTGTGACTGAGACAGAGGGTAGCCATCTTGGAAGGGACTATAAAGACATGTGAGATATAAAGTATAACCAAACCTAATCCAGCTTAATCGAGTTGATATTGGTGCGATCTTTCCCTCTAATTTGGCAACGAGGATGGGATGATCTGGGCCAACCATTTTATGACTATTTAATGGGAAACTAACCTGCATTAAATTAAGTGACATTCAGAAAAAGTAAGTCAACCAACTTACATTATATGTAAGGAAGGGCCACTGCTGGGTAACCAAAATCAAGGATCACAGCAAGTACCCATTAAAACCATCATGTATCATTGATTACCTGGTACTCAAAGCAACATGGCTATGAATCTTCAATTATCATTTAACATGCAATGTTATCTGAAAATGTCACAAGGGCATTAAAAAACGTCTTTAGAACGTTATAAAATAACGTTATATGAAGTTTTTTATGCCATACAAAATAATTTATATATCATGTTTTTAATAACATAATTCTGACATTCTATAACAATATTATGACATCACTATGATGCTTTATTGTCACTATGATGTGTATTACCCCCAGATGATGTACACTATTAATTTATAGGAAGATAGACCAATTAGTTAAGCTACCATGAATATCTAAAGATTCATCGAATTGATATATTTGGTTTTCCGACAATTTATAATTGTCTGTATGTGTTCAATCAAAATCCAATATTTTCCATATTTAAAAAAATATAATATTGATATATATAATATCTATTAGTCTCACTGAATGGTTATTGTAATGCTCTGCCAAATTTGAGGAAGATTTTGACTCAAGAGACTATAATCATTTTATGTGTGATTCAGTGTTATTATTATCTGTATACAACATTTTTATGTCGTCATTAAAGGGTTCTTGAATGTTATAAAAATAAGTCCTATTGACGTTGACAAACATTGCACTAATGTTAAGCGAAAACATCATAGTGATGTTAAAAAACATCAATATAACATTATAAACGTTATTTACTCCATACAAAATAACGTTTATATGACGTTTTTCTATAACGTTATTGTAACATTCAAGAACATTATACTGACGTCGGTATGACGTTTTTTTGTTAGCTGGGATTAAGATTAACGCTATGCGTATTATTAACTTATTAATGCACCAATTCCTAGTCGGCAAAAGGGATTGTTAGATTCAAGCTGCATAATCAGATGAAAGCTTCACAATACTCAAAGCCAAAACACTTGCCTAGATTTGATAATATATATTGGACCTAAATACTAGTGTAGTAATTAAACAATTATTGCAGTTTTCTATTGTTGTAAACGAGTAAATAAAGCCAGCATTTCGGTGTGCACACCGAATAGACTACATCAGGGTTCCAGTGGCGCGGTGCATTGTGGGATGGGTCAGAGCAAAACAGCCCCCCCAAAAGCACATGGCACATGCTAATACACTGGGTGCAGCTATGAAATGTGCTAGTTTCGGCTCATCTCAGCTCTTGTTTGAAACATAGAATCCTAACTAAAAAAATATATATAATAAATTAAGATATTAATCTTTTATCCAGCATTGCATTTACATCAATATAATCAGCACATCTTATGCCATGTGCATTTAGATTTAGAAAGATCTAGGCGCTCAGACTAGTGTTAGAGCCACAGCCAGAGTACTCAATGCATTGTCAATGGCAGTGAGTAATCTCCATACAGAGAAAGTAAAATATTGATAAAACCACACCACCTAGGCACAAACCGCTTGGAACACATATAGAAAACAGGTTCAACAAAAAGATTATATTAAATTGATATGGTTAGGGTTTTGGATTTCTATTAATTTAGAATAAAACTGACGTTTTTCAATGCGCGTATAGGCAAACTCAATGGCCGTACGCCTTTGCTTTGCTCCCAAGGCCGTTTTCAGCGCATGCACAGTCAGAATCGTGATGTAGTCTATTAACTTTGGATGGTTTCACTTCAGATATCTCATGAAGCTTCATGGTCCTATAACAGCCACAACTTTTCAAAACCAAAATAATTATCTAGATTTGACCCTACATATTTAACTTAGATACCAATGCACTTTTGAACCATTTGTTGCCACATAGAATGGAATACTGAGTCAAGTAAATAGAATATGTTACTGCAGAAGCTGTTGGTGTCAGAGTTTTAGCATGCCTGCCAAAAGGAATTTGCCATGTTTGAACTTCAAATATCTCCGAAGTTAGCTATTTCAAATAAAAGTTACTAAAAACTAAAGAAAAGTAGATTATACCGATAAATATGTATTTATCTCAGAAAATGTCAGAAACTCAAAACCATCGGATTATGCAACTTTAAGTTCATCGCTTAAAAACAAAGTTACTTCAAACTAATGTAAAGTAGATAATAATGATCAACCAAAGATCTTTATCTAATAGATATGACAGAAAGTCAAAACAACCGGAATATACATCATAACATTTCCACTTGCAGAACAGATTTTGCCGAATTGCCAAAAGGACAGGAACCGATGCTGGTGTTTGTTGTTCCAACACTGGTCAGTGGGAGGCAACTTTTTATTTGGCCTCACAAATCAGAATTACAATCTAATAGATATGGCAGAAAGTCAAAACAACCGGAATATACATCATAACATTTCCACTTGCAGAACAGATTTTGCCGAATTGCCAAAAGGACAGGAAGCGATGCCGGTGTTTGTTGTTCCAACACTGGTCAGCGGGAGGCAACTTTTTATTTGGCCTCACAAATCAGAATTACAATCTAATAGATATGGCAGAAAGTCAAAACAACCGAAATATACATCATAACATTTCCACTTGCGGAACAGATTTTTGCCGAATTGCCAGAAGGACAGAAACCAATACCGGTGTTTGTTGTTCCAACACTGGTCAGTGGGAGGCAACTTTTTATTTGGCCTCACAAATCAGAATTACAATCTAATAGATATGGCAGAAAGTCAAAACAACCGGAATATACATCATAACATTTCCACTTGCGGAAAAAGATTTTGCTGAATTGCCAAAAGGACAGGAACCGATGCCGGTGTTTGTTGTTCCAAAACTGGTCAGCGGGAGGCAACTTTTTATTTGGCCTCACAAATCAGAATTACAGATGTCAGCTGTAATGGGTTTGGTTCTGGTGAGATGTGGCGGAAAGGAGGGAGGTTGGGTGGGGGAATTTCAGAGAGGAGGGCTTAGAGGAAGAAGGGATGTGTGAAAGGTGGTGAAAAAGGGGCTGAAGAATTGGTTGGTTGTTGTTTTACGTCCTAGCAACGTAAAATGTCGGGTGGGGGGAGGGGACGAGGATGAGGCTAGGAAGGAGGGAAATGAAAGGTGGAAGGAGGGTTCACAGAGAGGAGGAGTGGTGGCTAGAGGAGTGGAGGGCATGAGGATGGGTGGACGAGGAATGGTAAGAGAGGGAAGATTACAGGAATAAGGGAAATGTGAAAGGGGATAAGGGGGAAGGAGAGGATGAAGAGGGGAAAGGAGAGGAAAGCGGACGAGAGGAGGAAGGAGGAGAGAAAGGAGAGGGATGGGGTGGAAAAAGAGAAAGGACGGGAGGTAGAGGAGAGAGGAGGGGAAGGTATAAGGGGGAGAGAGGGATGATAAAAGACGGCATGGAAGAGGAGGAGGGAGAGGAGGTAAAGAGGAGAGGAGGGAGGATAGGAGAGGAGGGAAGAGTGGGATGAGGAGAGAGGGGAGGAGGGGAGGGTAGAGGAGGAGAAGGGGAGGGTAGAAATGAGGAAAGGAGGGGAGGATAAAAAAGGGGAGAAGGGTAGAGGAGAGAGAGGCCGGGAGGATAGGAGAGGAAAGAAGGGTAGATGAGAGAGGATGAGAGGAGGGGATGGTAGAGAGAGAGGAGGGTAGAAATATAAGAGGGGAGAAAGGGGAGGAGGGGAAGGAGGACAGGAGGGGAGGATATAAGAGAAGAAGAGAGATGGGGAGATGAGATATTCAGAGATGGCTAGGATATAAAAGGGAGAAGGGGAGGATATAAGAGGGAGGGGATGATATAAGAGAGGGGAGGGATATAAGAGAAGGAGGGAAGGGCAGAATAGAATAATGGGGATGAATATAAGAGGGGAGGAGGGAGGATATAAAGGCGAGGAGAGGATATAAGAAGTAGAGCACGGGTAGAGGAGGAGAGGAGGGGAGGATATAAGAGGAAGGAAGGGAGGGTAGAGGAGGAAAGGAGGGTAGAGGGAGGGTATACCGATGATATAAGAGGGAGGAGGGGAGATGGGGAGGAGGGGAGGATATAAGAGGCGAGGAGGGGAGGATATAAGGGTCCCGAGGAGGGGAGGGTAGCGGAGGAGAGAGGTAGGATATAAAAGGGGAGGAGGTGAGGGGAGAGGAGGGGAGGATATAAGATGGAAGGAGGCGACGATATAAGGAGAGTAAGGAGAGGAGGGTAGGGTAGAGGAGGAGAGGAGGATAGAATACTGGATGACGGGACGAGGAGAAGAGGGAAGAATTGAACGCAGGGAAGAACATGGATGAGTTGGAAACTGGTAGAAAGGAGGGGGGGG
>CM059191.1:32294450-32315544 GCA_030323885.1 Branchipolynoe longqiensis
TCACAGTTATCATACAGTCCACTAAGCTAGTGGTCTGGTAGAGTTAACAGGCCAGCAACATGCCCAGCACAACTTTACCTATTCTTTTTTTTTGAGTTTTTGCCATATTTTTCATATGACCATTATAACCGACACTTCTTTAGTTTGAGGAAACCTTTATGACAAATGGAGGGAAACCTTATGACAAATAGCCAACTTTGGATATATTTGAAGTGGAAGTGTGTAAAATTATTTCGGCAAGCACATCAAAGCTGCTGTAGGTTTCTCATATTCGTCTTGCGGTGGTTACATGCTCTATCCTGGGATCCTGGCCTTTACTACTGATGGCATCACAACAGCATTAGTTTCCATCGGATATGACCGTAGATGCTTCTAGGATATAACCCCCGCCACGCCCTAAAATATATTTTTTTTAAACAAAAAAAAACAAGAACATTCAACAAAATTTTGCTGGCCAATGCCGTTGATATGGTGGAATATAATAATAACCAAATATACTTAAATATATATGTGCATGACCCCTCTGGATGCAACGAAATTAGCAACCGGGCATCGTGGAACATAACTAAGCTGCATGTAGTACTTGGAATTAGGGAAATACTAATGAGAGCTCACGAGATTAAACTACTTCGTCAGTGGTGTCCCTGCTTCGTGGCTTTCTGACAAAGGGATGATCTAATACATTCATTGATCATTCCTTATAAGCAGCCATAATCATGAGTTAATGCCCCAATATCTAAGTTGAAGATGTAGGATCAATTGTAGGTTAAGGGTTTCGGTTATGAAAATATGCTTGATCGAACCATGAAACTAAAATTATCTAAACTACAGCTAGATTTGCTGCCATGTTTCATGGGAAGACAGTTATTTGGCAGAAGTCAGTTATTTAGCCAGGCGCCGGTGTAAGCCTGTTCGGATTTTGGCGCTGTTCCTGGGCGAGCTTGGCGGTGCAGCCAGATCGGGTGATAAAACCGTGGCCTGGATGCCCGCAATCTGTCTGACAGTGGTTTTAGGTTGCGGCACCGGAAGTGGCCCGAGTCACCCGCCCACAAACTGCGCACCGGCTGCACCAGCTGCCAGACGGAGCTATGAGGGCTGACAACAAAAGCACATGTAGAGGGGGCATTGTGACTGTTTTACATATATTGATTAAGCTGGGATAATTTCAATCCTCTTCATTGCACTGCTCCTTGCCCTATCCTACTACAGTATAACCCCGTTAAACCAAACTTGAAGGGACCCTAGAAATTTGTTTGGATTAACCGATCATTAGTTTAACCGAGCTTTGACTTTGACTTTGACTTTGACTTGCCTTTGGCAACAACTTTGGTGCATTATGAATGTAATATACAAGCTCGGTTAAATCAAACGATTGGTTAATCCAAACTTTTTTCGTCGACCCGTCAAAATACTACCATTTATCATATAAAAAAGTCTCAGATGACCTTAAAACCACATGAAAGTTTGGTTTAACTGTACCGGAAGTGGCCTGGGGCCGACAATTTTGTTTGGATTAACCGATACTTTGGTTTAACCGACTTTGGTTTAACCAACTTTTTTATAGGATAAATGGTAGTATTTTGCCGGGCCGTCGAAACAATTTTGGATTAACCGATCGTTTGGTTTAACCGAGCTTGGTTTAACGGGGTTCTACTGTCATACCGAATACCAGCGCATTAGAGAGCGACAAGTGTCAATTTCTAAGTCATCGGTTTCAGGGTTGACTCGACCAGACAGAGTTGGAACTAGGGGGTTCAAATCCTGTGACTTGCCAATACGAGAGTCAAGCGGGTGTTCAACTCATTCGGTTATCCGAAGAGGAGATCGCTACTTTTTCTCTGGTTTATTAAAACTATTTTTCCAAATTGGATTTCAAATTGTATGTGTGTATTTGTGGGGGAGGGGGTGGGCGTAGAGCAAACCCCCTGGATGAGAACATCACAAGAAGCGTGGAGGATTCCCGCCCTCTTGGTTTGTTAGAGGCAACGTTCACAGTTTTGAACTTCATTTTCTCCATTTCAAGACCTTGATATTTCAAGGCCTTGAAACGCCTGAATTTAACCTATTTTGGGTAATTAGTCTTGAAAAGCCTCGAATTTCACTAAACTGTCCCCACTGATCTAAATTAGTCTGAAATCGCATTTCTTTGTTGTTGTTTTTTTGGTAAAGTATTTAATCATCTGAACATGACATTTGTCAGCACTGGAGCACTGGTCTTCCGGCCATCTTACTATTAGAATTGACAGTCTCAATAATCTAAGTTTGATCAGTGCTGTATTAGTTACAGCACCGATCCTGTAGAATTAAGGGAGTGGCTCCTGCTGTATAATGTACAGCACCAGTCACTGTAGTTCATGCAAAAATGGGGAGCAGCACCGAGTAGAAGGTGTATACTCGGGGCAACTCAAATAATCATTGTGGGTAACATTTTTTCTCTTATAAAACAAGTTCAGAGTTGACAAGACATTTTGTCTGTCTTATATAATGTTCAATGTGTTTAAACAGATTGATAGTTGTGTAGGCTGTTTGGTGTGTTGATGGTTTGTTCATGATGGTTAAGGGTGGTGGCAGGGGAGGGGGGGGGGGCCATTGTTATTTTTTCCTGGAAATCCAAATAAAAAGAGTTGAATTCCTATCGAAATCAGCTTTGAAAAGCCTTAAAATGAGCCTTGAATTCCATATCTTCACATGTGCACGCCCCCTGCGTTCACCACTATTGTAGATATTTTTGCGTTTTTGTGAAATTGGTGGCTAGGTGTATTAAACATGGGGCGTCAGTCCTGCAGGGCTCAGGTTGCCGACATTCATTCCCTTTGTAAACAGCGGCATTCCGGTGACGGTGTTTATCAGGCAATAAACGGCCCACTCCCGCGCAGCAGACGACATTCGCATTGTTATACTCAGTTCCCGCCAGTTTTCTGCCACCCGCAAATCCGGCAATAACATGAGGAACAATCTCCCGTCTGTTAATGTTATTCATGCCATTTTGTAGGTTTTCTGTGTGGGGTGAAAATAATTGTCCTTAAAATTGATTCAGGCTATTTTTGTAGGTATTTAATTATTTGTATTTTTGTTTGTTTATTTGGTGTGCATGATGTATTGGTCGGACATGACCATGTGTGCGTTGGGTTTTCAGCCTCTCCTCTTATTTGTTGTTGTTGATTTTTACATTTGCTTTTGTTTTGCTGGAAATTATCGAAGGAAGCATTTGGATTTTAGTGCCGCAATGTCCGATTAACTGACCCGAAAGGGAAATTACGTTAACTTTATTAGGCCAATGAGTACTGATCTGTTTAGTCCAATGAAATGTGTGTCTGATGTGTAACGTATCATGTGAGTATAAAGGTGCGGAAGGGAAATACTTTATTATTATTATTATTATTATTATTATTTTATTATTATTGTATACCATTGCTTCTATGCCCATCTTCCCGTACTTCCCGCATACGACCTGTGGCGTCGCCACCGGTTGTTTCTGTCCATAACGGACGCGGGAACCTCACTCGTACCAGAGGTTTTTTTCTAATATAATGTATCTATCTATCTATCTATTTTTTAAATTGATTTTAAAGACAAAATGCTGCCTGTATTATATTACTCCTATCACTTGTGATCTATTCAAGTTGAGAGTTCCAGAAGTAGCAGTGCTGCTTCTTCTGCCGCTTTTGCTTTTCTTCTGTTTCTTCTTTTTCTTCTTCCTTTCTTCTTCTTCTTCTTCTTCTTCTTCTTCTTCTTCTTCGTCTTCTCCCTTTTCCCCTTCTCATTTTCCTTCTCCTTCTCTTTCTCTATCTATTTCTCTTTCTCTTTCTCCTTCTCCTTCTTCTCGTTGCCTTTAAACACAAATCCCATAAATAAGTAATATGGAATGAGCAAGTTCTTTGCCAGTAATTATGTCCGCATGGTCTCGCCATATTATGAGCCAATGGAGCCACCACCCCATTTGCCCTCATTGTGTAGATAGACAGATTCATTGTGGATGCAGTCAGACAAAAACCAGGTTTCCACTTCAACAAACCGGGTGACATAACTTTGGCACATTCTGAATGTGAACCACTATTTAGTGTCCGGGTGCAGGATTGCAACCTGCCAAATCAATGGTGGAACATAATGAGTAGTGACCAGACGCGGTGGCTGGATGCGGAATGTCGGGAGTTCGAATCCCGGTGGAGTCAAACCAATGACTTTGCAAAATTGGTACTCATCGCTACCTTGCCTGGCGCTTGGCATTAGTAGGATAGGGCAAGGACTGGTTAGCTCAGCGTCAGGATAATGTGACTGTGAGATATCGGTCATGGTGCTGGTCACCTGATCTTCCAGTGGGACAGCACTATAAAGTGAATGCGCTGTCACAAGTCGGTAACAGTGACGGTAGCGGTCCATATATGTTTCTATGATGTAAAATGCCAACAAACTAACTAATGAGTACTGGCTGAGGGAGCGGGAGACAGGGAGAGGGAGATGGAGAGAGACACCAGGTCAGGTGGCGCTCACTGACACAGCTGTCTCTGGGTGTCCTCCCCTGTGCCTCGTTCACCCCCTCCCCCCCTTCTCTCACCCAGCCCTGACCAGACGGGATGGCCGAATGAGGTAGAGCGTCCGTCTCCCATGCTGGTAGATCGTAGAGTCGTGGGTTCGAACCCTGGTCGAGTCAAACCAATGACTTAAAAATTGATACTTGTCGCTTCCTAGCCTGGCGCTCGGCATTATTAGGATAGAACAAAGACTGGTTGGCTCAGTGTCCGGATAATGTGACTGAGTGTCGCTTCCTAGCCTGGCGCTCGGCATTATTAGGATAGAACAAAGACTGGTTGGCTCAGTGTCCGGATAATGTGACTGAGTGGGATCTCAAGTCATGGTGTTGGCATCCTGGTCTCCCAGTGGGGCAACATTCTGAAGAAGTTGCCGTGAGTGTGCACTGTCACAAGTCAACAACCAAACAACCAACTGCAAGACGCACCCAGCGACACAGCAGTAAAGGTCATCTCCGGACGTATAATCAATGATCTATAAATACCCCCCCCCCCCCCCCCGGGAACACAACAGTCAACAGATCGCCAAATGCACAACAGCACACATCATGCAGTTCTCCCCTACCCCTACCCCTACCCCCACCATATTCCACCACACACACACACCTACACACACTCACACACACACTCACACACACACACACACACACACAACATAATTAGCACATCGTCTAATAGGCAATACCAAACCGGCCACATCAAATACTCAGCACTACAATATGTGATGTATAACGTATTATGCGAGTATAAAAACATGAAGGGAATTGTTTCCATTATATATTATATTATTATATTTCTTGATACCATTGTGAAAATTGTGATGGTTCATTACTTGTATCCAGTACACAGCACGTTACACCACACTCCCGGGCAATGAATGGCACGCGGATCATTTTTATATCAATTAAATTGTCAACTCCCAAAACACACACGACGTGTCATCTCTCGGTCACTATTTATTTAAGTAACCTTTTTTGTTGGTTTACATCAAGCCACATCATATCATCTTACGTTCCCACCTTCCTTCCACCTCCCTTCCCACCTTCCTTCCACCTCCCTTCCCACCTCCCTTCCACCTCCCTTCCCACCTCCCTTCCACCTCCCTTCCCACCTCCCTTCCACCTCCCTTCCACCTCCCATTCCCACCTCCCTTCCCACCTCCCTTCCCACCTCCCTTCCCACCTCCCTTCCACCTCCCTTCCCACCTCCCTTCCACCTCCCTTCCACCTCCCATTCCCACCTCCCTTCCACCTCCCTTCCACCTCCCTTTCCCACCTCCCTTCCACCTCCCTTCCCACCCTCCCTTCCCACCTCCCTTCCCCACCTCCCCTCCCCCTCCCTGCCCCTCTCTTTCCCACCTTCCCCCTTCCTTCCCACCTCCCTTCCACCTCCCTTCCACCTCCCTTCCTCCCACCTCCCTTCCACCCCCTGCCCCCTCTCTTCCTCACCTCCCTTCCCACCTCCCTTCACCTTCCACCTCCCTCCACCTCCCTTCTTCCCACCTCCCTTCCCACCCCCCTCCCTTCCCCCCCTCCCTTCCACCTCCCTTCCCACCTCCCTTCCCACCTCCCTTCAACTTCTTCCCACCTCCCCATTCCCACCTCTCTTCCCACCTCCCATTCCCACCTCCCTTCCCCTCCCTGCCCCCTCTTTCCCCCTCCCTTCCCCTCCCTTCCCACCTCCCTTCCCACCTCTCTTCCCCCTCTCTTTCCACCTCCCTTTCCACCTCCTCTCCCACCGCATATACACATAATCTTTCTCCTACACACACTCACGAAACCATCCATTACCAAGGATTTTGGTGTTACGTTGAGCCATTCTCAGCATATTCATATACTTCCAAGAACTTTAGGGATCACACAGAGATCAGTGCGCAGTATCTTTTACTCTTCTGTAGTTTTATTGACTTTATTCTTGTCTCTGACTGTACCAGGTGTCTGTCTGTTGATTTGTTTATCTGTTTATCATCTCTGTTTCTTATTTATGTCCTTCAATTGACATTTTGTTAGATCACAGACCACCCGATGGGATTGTCGAATCGCTTAGAGCGCTGGCTAGCTACCTGTCCGGGAGGTAGTGGGTTCACACCCAGAGCAAGTCAAAGTGATGACTTGATACTTATGGTTACCTAGCCTCGAATTGAACATTCATAGGATAGAGCACGGACTAATGTCATCAGTGTCTAGAAAATATGACAGTGGAATATCAAGTCATGGTCCCAGCAGCCTGGTTAGTTAAGTTAGTCAGTTAAGTTGGTAAGTTAGTGAGGCAGCTCTATAAAATCGCCATAAGTGCGAACTGCCAGAAGTTGGTACCCATCCTGATATGTTGCCAGGACGTAAGACTCCAACAACAAACCAAGACCTATAAAATCGCCATAAGTGCGCACTGTCAGAAGTTGGTGGTACCCGTCCTTCCGGATATGACCTTAGATGCGGCTAGGACATAAAGCCCCAACCAACAACAACAGCATCTCAGACCACATAGTGTACTGTACAGTATAGAGATAAACAGATGTGAAATGAGAGACCCACACAACGGTTTTCTCTGTGGCGGAGTGGTTAGCGTGTCTGACTTTTTTCTAGGTCAGGCTCCTAATCTGAAGGTCGGTGGTTCGATTCCCCATGCCCCCACCTCTGCCAATTTGGATTTCCACCACTGTGTCTAACTTACGGGGTCATCAAAGGCCAGTTGCTATCATACAATGTCTATATGGTGTGGGAGGTTAAAAATCCCTCGGGTCGGGAAAAGTGTAGGCTCAGGCTTTCTATGGACAAACTATCTAATGGTGAAAACAAGTCTATTCAGACTTATCCATAATAGGCAGTATAAATCTTCAAGAAAAAAAAAAGTGCTGGCACCGGAAATGACATTACCATCACAGTCGTTCCTCTCTCATTGCGCATGTCTAGTCGGTACACGCTTCCCAGGACGCACCTCAAGCATCGCCACGCCACGCCCATTGGGGTATGATTGAATTGCCATGGCAACCGCCCAGCCCTTTTGAAGATGCGTGTTTGTTTGAGATTGCAAAATGAATGAAGGCCAGACTGGTGATACACGGGGCTATGTTGTTATAGTATACGCTGCGGCTAATATTGAGTTAACATAGTTAAAGCTGGATAGTCCGATAAAAACATCTACTTTAAACAAAACAAAATCACTTATCTAGATTTTATCTTACATATCCAAATTAAATACTGGTGCTCTGGGGTATCTGCCTATGGGCCACAATATAGACCCTGCTCTATTCAGAACTATCGAATCCTACCGGCCTTGTTGCAACTACTACTAGTCATCATCATCATACTGTCGGTCGCGATGCGACAAAGACTGCTTTTGTTACTTGACTGCTGCTCTCCATTTAGCTCTCTGCTGTGAGAGTGATGTCCATGAGTCGGTCTTAATGTCTCTCAGCTTCAGGTTTTGTCTTGATGGTATCCTTGGAGCGGAGACGAGCGCGCCCTCTCTTTCTGTAACCAGAAGACAGTTGAGAGTGGAGGATCTGCTTTGGTAGCCTGTCTGATGACATCCTCATGAGGTGTCCAGTCCACCAGAGATTCTTTTTTATCAGAAGATCTTGCATAGAGGGCAGCCCTGTCCGTTCGAGTATTTCCTTATTTGTCAATTTGTCCTTCCAGGTTAGCCTCATGAACAAATGCAGATGTCGCATCATGAAGGCATGCAGCTTTTTCACCTGTCATCTGTACACTGTCCAGACCTTGGCTCCATATAGTAGGGTGGATAGCACGATTGCGAGGTAGATCTTGCCTTTGACCCGTATGGACACATGGTGGTTGTTCCAGAGTCTCTGGTGTAGCCTTGGACATCCTCCTTTGTATTTCAGCATCAATGCGTCCATCACTTGATATAGTGCTTCCGAGGTAGGTAAATTCCGGAACACAGTTCAGCTTGTTCCCGTCAACCATGACATCCTTCTCTCGGGTTCTTGTAGAGTTGGGTTGGTACAGCACCTCCGTCTTCTTGATGTTAGTTAATCTTCAGGCCGAGCTTCTTTAATGCATCGGAGAAGGCGTCCACTATTTTCTGGATCTCATCAGCAGAGTGGGCAACCAGTGCACTGTCATCTGCGAATAGCAGCTCTCTTGCCGGTATCCGAGTACTCTTGGTTTTCGATCTGAAGTGTGCGACATTGAATAGGTCAGTGCTCTGTCTGGACTGTATATAGAAGCGATCTCCCATGCCTCGAAAAGCCTCATCGAGCATTGCTGATAGGAAGATGGAGAAGAGTGTGGGGGCCAGTACACAACCTTGCTTGACCCCATTGGTAACCCCAAATGATTCCGAGACTTCCCCTCCAACACTAACATTCACTATCATTCCCGTATGTAGAGCCTCGATCATAGTTGTGAACTTCTCTGGGCATCTATTCTTCCTCAGTAGCTGCCATATTTCATGAAAGCTGCCTGCAAAAGTATTGAAGTGCTGCAGGCTTTGCGCCCTTGCGCCGATGGTTGAATATTGAAGGCGCTGTGTGTGCCCTTCTCCCTTTTCACCATACCGGAGTGGTCGTGTGACGCATCGATTGGCGCGAGGCTTGGGCCACACACAAACACTAGTAGTGTTGATTCTGTGGACTGCGCACACGTGTATTAGGTGATCGCGCATGACAGGACAATTCAATGTTTCGAATCCGTGATCACGGTCATGGTTAGTTACGGATAGACAACAAGTATCGATTTGCTATTGCTCTCCCCTGCCCCTCTCTCCCGCTCCCTCTCCCTCTCTCCCTCTCCCTCTCCCTCTCCCCCTCCCTCTCCACCTCCCCCTCCCCCTCCCCCTCCCTCTCCCTCTCCCCCTCCCTCTCCCCCTCCCTCCCTCTCCCTCCCCCTCTCCCTCTCCCTCTCCCTCTCCCTCCTCCCTCTCCTCCCTCTCCCTCTCCCTCTCCTCCCTCTCCTCCTGCTCCTCCCTCTCCTCCCTCTCCCTCTCCCTCTCCATCTCCCTCTCTCTCTCCATCTCCCTCTCTCTCTCTCTCCCTCTCCATCCCTCCACCCCTCCCTCTCCCTCTGCCTCTCCACCTCTAACCCTCCCTCTCCCCCTCTCCCTCTCTCTTCCCTCCCTCCCCATCTAACCCCTCCCCCATCCCCCGCTCCGTCCCTCTCTATTCCTCTGTCCCCCATCTCTCTCTCCCCCTCCCACTCTCTCTCCTACCCTTAGCCATGCGATTATTTATTCAGTTTTAATGTATAGCATTTTTGTGTGTGTTTTATTAAAATATTCTAACCGGACCTCAATTTACCAGAATTGGGACTCGTGGGTGCATTGTTCGACATGGCATATGGTGTTGGTGGGGGGGGGGGGGGGGGGGTGGATCTTCCAGTCAGTAAGTCGATTGAGTAATCAGATGAATTGCTGTTCACGGTAATACACATTAATCATTATACAAGAATAAAATCTAAGTATGATTTGTGCATAATTACTACCCAGAATGAATTAACTGGGTCGATGAATACCACCCATGTCCCACGGGCATGCGGGTCATTATCTACCCACTTGACAAGTCCTCATTGGCAAATAGTTCTGTGGGTTTCGTTCTCAAATTTAATTCAGAATTCTTTAATTAATAATTACCTATTCATTAATAGATATAGCCACTTCTCCAGTTGCAACCAATGTTATTGCACATGTATCACTTTGATACTAGCATTTTTTCTGCTCTGTTGATTGGCATATGAAGGCAGAAAGATGATTTGTAATCAATTGATCTCAAGACCCCCCCCCCCCTCTCTCCGCTAAACAGACAACACAATGCGGAAGAGCCGCATAATCTAAATACAGCTTCACATATGGGAGCAGGGAGCCAGCTACTTGTACTGGGGAAAGTATGACAGCTAGACATGAAAATGCTATTATGGAAATAGAATGTAGTTCCAAGGAAAATGATGAAGCAATCCAGCATATTTTTGTTTGTTTCGGCGGAGGGGGTAGATCGGTTTATTGATTGAGCAGAACAACTTTTAGTTGTAGGCAATTAATCTTTCTCATTCCACTACTCCTTGTTCTATCCTAGTAATGCTGAACGCCATAATAGGCCGAAGCAAGTATATATTTTTCTGTGATAGATTTGCCTCGGTCAGGATTCAAGCCCATGACCCATAGATGTAATAAGACTGTCTGTGATAGTCCTCATAGGTGGGAAGAGCGATTTGTATGTATGTATGTACGTACGTACGTACGTACGTATGTACGTACATTCATACATACATACATACATACATACACACACATACACACATACATACATACATACATACACACATACACACATACACACATACATATAGTAAGTAACACTAACAGTGTCCTTCCAGGCTACCACAAGTGCCCCTGTCGTCATACCCCTAATAAGATTACAAGCCTAGCGGAGGATATCGGTACTAATCCAGTTTAGACCTGCACTATGCCCTGGTGACAAAAGTGATGTTGTATTTATATTTAAAACTTTGTATTTTTATAAAGGAAAGTACGCATATCGTTCGTTGCTATAATAATAAAATACATGAAAATGTCTATTAAAACCGGGTCACCATGAATACCAGAATTCAAGGTTCCGCTGGTCCCTCAGAACAGACTGACGCTGCAACCGATCACGCCGGGTCGCAGCTTCAGCATACACACAGGAAGTTGGGGCTGATGCCACTACCAACCCTATCTTTCACCATAGGTCCAACACTTTAAACTCACTTTGCACTTCTAACCATACGCCTCCTCATGACCAAACTTAGGTAGAATTATTGCCATACATTTGTTTCTATTGTAGACTCCAGTGAAATTACCCCAACAAATAGTTTACATTAGATTATATGCCACTTCGTGCATGTGTATTCACCACTTCACCCCATCTGCCATGGTGAATTTTGAAGCTGCGACCCTGCATGCTGGGTCACAGCGACCCGGCATGCTGGGTCACAGCGACCCGGCATGCTGGGTCACAGCTTCAGTCATTCCTGTGGGTTCAGAGACGGCTCGGAATACCGATATTCTAGATAATGCTGTGACTGTGATTGCATGTGTGGGGCGAGATTTGTGTATGTTAAAACACAGGCAATTTTTGTTTATCTTTTAAAAAAACTATTTAATGTCTTTGCGGGTGGGACAGAAGGTGTTTACAAAAAAATATATCTGTATTTATGCTATTCTGTACTCTACTCAAGATGACACATCGGTCAAACACTTTGTAGAGGCTAGTTTGTACATGTCCCTAGTGCATTACTTATTACATATATTATGGCGGAGTGGTTCGAGTGTCTCACCTTTTTCTAGGTCAGACCTAATCTGAAGGTCGGTGGTTCTATTCCCCATGCCATCACCTCTGCCAATTTGGATTTCCACCACTGTGTATAACTTACAGCATCATCAAAGGCCAGTTGCTCTCATACAATGTCTTTGTGATGTGGGAGGTTAAAAATCCGTTGGGTCGGTAAAAGTGTAGGATCAGGCTTTCTAGTATCAACTAACTGTCTAATGGTGAAAACAAGTCTATTCAGACTTATCCACGATAGGCAGTATAAATCTCCAAGAAATAATTAATTTATAGAGTATTTGGGGATAGGTCGTGTCTTTTTTTTATATTATATGTATATTCTGTACTTTATGTCCAGGGCCACACATTGTGTGGGTCAGACAATATGACCAGCTAGTTTTTTTTACATGTCACTAGTGCATTTCTTATTACACATATAGACTATTTGGACGGTTATTATGTAGTAAGGGGAGTATTAGACCGTCACATTCTTACCTCCAGCAGTGTTCAGACAGTCGGACTGTCTTTTGAATTTTTTTGTTATCCTCCTCAGGAATCGTATGCTTGACATTTGCGTGAGAATAGCAGTTGTCACTAAATGTGACATTCTTTTCTAGTTTGTTTGTACCATAGTTGCCCCACGAAATAAAAGCTAATTCGCTTCTATGTGCACATTTAAGCTAGCATACATAATCCATGAAGCGTCATCCCACAACAGTAATACTAGGTACTCCAAAGTGCGCAGATACGCTGTCCGCATCGCAAAATCTGACATAATTTAACCATTCTAAAACCACTTCAATCTCCACTAATTCTGCTTTGTTTGAAATAAAAATTATATCAGGTGAATGTATGTTCTTTTGTCTTTTAGGGTGTTCAATTATTTAATTAACATGATGAAATAAATTAGAGTCAATGGACACTTGTTTGGGTGTACCATCAGCAACTCTGTGCATGTTTGCCATTGTGTTTGCATCCAGTCTTGGCCACTCCCTTCCCTAAAATTGCTACCTTGCTGAGTATGGTCACCTGAGCTAAAAATAACCACCAGTGAAAGATGGAGAAGAAACCGGGCTTCATTAGCATATCAAGCATGACTGTCTTTGAGTGGGAAACAGAAGGAGAGAAAACATTCAGACGCTCATTTTCCTTGAAAATTAATCAGGATCATCCTGAAAATTATATCATCAGAAAGCTCAAGGTTTCCTCTACCTAATCAGAACAATATTTGGTTGAGATTTATATCATACTCGGCAAGATTGGTCTGAGAAATGACCATCTCTTCATGTCTCCAGCACCGGAGCGACGAACATGGTGTTGATTGAAGCTTCTGTTTCGACAGAAAAAGCTTGATGTGGCACCCATCAACAATGACTTTAGAGTATGGAAGGTGCCAGACATTGAAAACATTTCTGAAGCCTATTGGCGCCCGAGGGAATCTGTTTAATCCTCTTAATAAAGTTAATCTATTTCTGACCTAGACTTGTAGTCAGCTAGCAATGCCTATAAAAGTGAACTTCAGTTTTTGCCTCATATTAATTTAAAACATGTATGATCATATGCAGCCTTTGATTCTGATTATTTTGGAATAAGAAATAGAGTGATAGTGTAAGTAGAACAGAAGTTATGATATTTCAATGGATTTATCACTAACCCTGATGTTATTAAGTAGATATTAAGGAATTTAGCAAGTTTAGCATGACATATCTGACAGAATAACAAAGCTAATGGTCTGGAAAAAATGGAGCCTGTTATTTGTGCTATAGAGAGTGAGATTCTTTAATATTGGACAGATTATACGCAACATAGCTTTTGTGTTGGGGCCTTAAAAATCTAGATTTCCCTAATTTAGAAATGTGCACAAAAAGGGCCAAAAAATGAATCTTTAAAACCTCATAATTTCGGAACTTTTCAAGAGATCTATATACATTTTATATCACTAGAATCGGATTTAAAAGATCTATAGACATATATAATTTTAAACACTGAAACATTAAAATTAAAAAAAAAACACTTTGGAGTACCTAGTAATACTAAAAGGCATATCTGAGGCGGTTAGACTAAGAGGAGGCCGTATCATAGTTTACTGCCAAGTTATGGTCGCCTAACTTCTTGCACAACGGGGGACCCAGCACTTCAAAAGGTCAAAGGTCAAGGGTCAACTCGACACAGGTCAAAGTGGCGCGGCATGAGCGGTACTAGACGCGGATTGCATTCTGGGACATTCTGCGGCATTTTGGTGGATGTTGCCCCCAACACACACACACCCATCCCAATTTTCCATCCCACATCCCCATCCCCCCCCCCCCCCCCCCCCCCCCCCCCCCACCTACACAAACATGCAAGCACACAATCGGTACATTTGACTTTATAAGTGCCAATATTAAGATACAGGTGATAATTCAAACTTGACTTGTGTTGCATTAAAACAACAATAAATACAAATACGCCTGCTGAAAACTATGAATATGCACACCTTATGAATGTCAATGGATCAATACATCAAATAAAATAAAATACACAGTGGCTAATTGAAAATGGGTTTCATAAGACAATTATAAATAAGTACACACGCCCACCAAACGTCAGTGAATTAATACAGAATTGATATGTTTAGATGCACGATATGGAATATAAAAGTAGGCAAAAGAAATGTGAGTGGATTCTCAGCTAGATAAAGGATTCACCCGCTACTCACAGTACACGGGTGAATGACAACGTAGTGTAAATACAGGTGAAAATAGCTTTAGTATGGAACAGGAAGTACAATGCCTGGCTCCAGTGTCAAATGGTTACTTATATTGGCACAGAGTTGGTGAAATGGGAGAGAATGTAAAAAGGCAAGATGGTGGCCATAGAACGCCGTTGATTTAATTTTAAAATCTTATTAAACCAGATGTTTTATTATATTTTTCGACTCAAAGGTAGCGGGGAAATATGAAGACATACAAAGAATAAATGTTGCTTCTTATATTGTGAAATTAGGCTCTCATAAAGACTCATTTCATTAGCCCGATTTTCGACCGTTTTTATATAAGGCTGGTCTTCACCCGTGTACTGTGAGTACCGGGTGAATCTTTTATCTAATTCTCAGCATGCTAGTGAGTGAGTGACTTGGAGGTTTTACGGCATGTCGCCAGCTATGGCCACATTCATGGCGAGGGCTGAGTAGTAATGGTGGCTGTGCCTGCTAAGAAAACAGCGCAGGTCCTTCTGATGGGAGACCCTACTGCATCCTATTTCATGTCGTGGCTTGTTGCTTTTTGAAGCCCTTCATTTCGTCTGACTCAGTGACTGCAATGACCGACGTCAGCACACACAGTGCAGTTTGGTGGTGCCATTTACCAAAGACCCTATAATACTAAGACGGCTCACTCAGCCTGTACTGTGTCATCAAAATGATCAAACCCACCACTTGGTGCGCTGGCTGTTCTCTTGGTTAAACAGTTGCTATATTATATGTATAAAGGTATATATGAATGTGAAAGATGTGTGATGATATCGATGATGATGATGCTAATGATGATGTGTATTTGTTCATAACAATTTCATATTGGTGTGTATTCATACTTAGCTATATCATGTATAATATAATTGTATGTGTTTACATGTGAAACACCAACCAGCAGCCGGGCTGATCAAACCCACCACAAGGTGGCACTGCGAAATTTACATTACCATGGGAGAGATAGGGAGTGAGCCATCTTAGTATTATAGGGTCTTTGACTTTACTACTAAATAACAAATTCGCCACCTCTCAAATGTTAGCAAGCCACTTATTTTGAGACAGCATTAATATTATTGCTGATTTTTTGGCAATGGATTGTTTCTGGCTGTTTTAGCTCCGACCCCCCGTATTGTATCTAACTGTTAGCTCCCTGATCAATACGTGTCTGTTGTTTTTGTGTGAAACGGTGGGCAAATTGTTAGTTGCGTGTGCCGGGTGAAGCTGCGACACACTTATAATGTGGACTGTACCAGGGGTCTCCATCCCATGTACCCACACAGACGGAGAAACTGATACAAGTGTGATAGATGTTGAAACAAGTGTAATAGATGCGGACAACTTATAATGTTGGTTGGTTGGTTGGTTGTTGGTGTTTTACGTCCTGGCAACATCTAAGGTCATATCAGCACGGTACCGACTTGTGACAGTGCACCGTCATGGCGAATCTATAGTGCTGTTCCACTGGGAGACGAGGTCACCAGTATCATAACCTGATATCCCACTCAGTCACATTATCCTGACATTGAGCCAACCACTCCTTGCCTTATCCTAATAATGCCAAGGGCCTGGATAGGAAGCGACAAGTATAACTTTTTAAGTCATTGGTTTGACTCGACCAGGGTTCAAACCCGTAGGTTAGAATCCCACGATCTACCAAAGCGGGAGACGGATGCTCAAGTTATTCAGCCATCCCGTCTGGTCGTGATAGGTGATGAAACAAGTGGAATAGATGCGACATACTTATAATGTGTACTGTACCAGGAGTGGAGTAAAGGTCTAACACAGTTATATAAAATAGTGTTGGAATTTCCAATATACATATGTACTATTAATAATCAGCAGGTGGTGACCATAGAAAAGCAAAGGACTTGGGAAAGGTACCATTAGCTATGGTCAACAGAATGGGTTGATTGATGGAGTTTTACGTCCTGGCAACATCTAAGGTCATATCAGGACGGGTACCGACTTGTGACAGTGTGCTCTCATGGCGACTTTATAGTGCTGCCCCACTGGGAGACCATGCCACCAGCACCATATCCCACTCAGTCACATTAAGTGAGTGTCCATTACACCTGGCGGAAGCGGATAGGGGTATTGACGTGTTCCACTTCGTGAACCCAGGTGCACACAATATAACCGGACAACCAACCACCTGGTATATGTCTGATTTTAGATGTGGAGTACTGTTAGTGAGCCACTGTTTTAATTAAAGCTGCATAGTCAGATGAAGCATCAAATTTTCAAAACCAAAATAATTATATACATTTGACTCTACATGTCTAACTTAGATATTGATGCACATATTAAGCATTTATTGCCACATAGAAGCGAACACTGAGACAATTTGATAGAACCTGTTACTGTTGAAACCTATGGTATCAGAGTTTTGGGGTGCTTGCCAAAACTAAATTTACATGTTTGAATTTCAAATATCTCAAAACTTAACCATTTAAAATCAAAGTTACTTTAACCTGAAATAAGGTAGATTATAATGATCAATTTAATATATTTATTTATCTCAGAAAAATTACCAAAACGCAAAACCATCGGATCATGCAACTTTAATAGCGGTCGTTAAATGATCTTATGGGGATACATTGCAATGATGTGGATTTTGTGTGTTTTATTATTCAATTTTAATTGACCATCCTTTTGTTATATTTTGCAGGTGAGTGCTCTTTTCTGAAGACTTTGCATCGCCGAGTGACACGACCGAGTCAGACAATTGAAAGCAGCAGGAAATGAGTAAAACATGAGCATGAAGTTCTATGGCTTTACACGTCAACGCATGACGTTTTGTTAGATCATGAGATTCAAACCCTTGGGTTCGAACCCTGGTCGAGTCAAACCATGACTTAAACATTGAGACTTGTCGCTTCCTAGCCAGACGCTCGACATTATTACTATATTAGAATATAGCAAGGACTGGTTGGTTCAGTGTCAGGCTAATGTGACTGTGGGATATCAGGTCGTGGTGCTGGTGGCCTGTTCTCCTAGTGGGGTAGCACTATAAAGTTGCCATGAGTGCGCACTGTCACAAGTCGGTACCCGTCCCGATATGACCTTAGATCTTGCCAGGACGTAAAGGAACCAACCGACCAACGTTACACCTAAATAGATCAGCAATGCTCCTTATGCTAGGTACACACATACCGTATAGGATTCGCGCACTAAAACTCCCAATCCGCTTAAAACTGAAATCGGGCCGATTCATTTTTCGAATCGGGAATCGCAATCGTAATGGTAGTACACACCTACCGTTTTTGCCCTAAAAATGAGTTTTTAGTCGTGAATCGCAATCGGTAGGTGTGCTAGGGGAGTGCACACCTCATGACTTTTGGGCAGTTTTAGATCGTATACGGTAGGTGGGTGCGCAAAAACGATCGTAAACGGTAGGTGTGTACCGGGCATTAGAACCAGTACTATCACAGATTATTTACTGTGGAATCTTACCAAAACACATTTTGTTTGGATTTAAATAGAGTCGTTGTTAACCCCTATATTTGATCTATTGTCACATGAGCTACAGAATATGGGAAAGAGCAGTCAGATTCTCAGTCATTTAAAGGAGTGGAAAATTAACCCAGCAGCAGCAGAATGGTCGGTAATAGCTTCTTTTTTTAATTCTTAAAAAAAGAAGATTGACCTATTATTTGTTCAGTGTCATTTCTTATGATAACTCCAGATGAACTTGTGGGAGTGTTCCTTTAGTCTCCATCACTTTGCTATTTTTTCTTACTTATGAGGGTTATGAGGGACCAGACAGGTAGTTAGTTATCTCACAGCTTGGTTCCAAGTGGCCATATGAAATCTGTCCCCACTTGTGCAGGTACTCACAAACAAGCTATATAAGGAAACTAAATTAGTCTGTGCTTATATTAACCTCATTCCTCAGTGACATCTAGATCACAAGAATAAGGTCACGTCCTTATTGTATCCGATTTAGGACAACTGATGTCAGCTCTGGTATATTCACTAATAATTCTAGCTTGTGTAGTTCACGTTGACTAATTAAATCATGTATGTATATTGCATATACTTTATATATATATATGTATGTATATTGTACATATTGTATATATTGTATATTTAATATATATATTGAATATACTATATATATTGTATATATTATATAGTATATATTATATGGGATATATATATTTATTTATTTATGATGTATATTGTAGGGAGAGAATTATGCAAAAATTGTCGCAGAATTGTTAGAAAGGTCGTGCAATATGGAAGGGAATGCAGTGTTTTTGTATGTTTTTAAATGCTACCAATTAGTTATAAAATACAAAATGTTTTAGTAAAAAATATAATTGCTTTAAGGCCTCATATATATCCCATTAAGAAAGTACCATTTGTTTCTTCTAACAAAAGCAGCCTGGTAAAAGTAATAGTTTTCTTTTAAGGTTTTATGGTAGTAATAATAGCGTGGTCCTTGTAATTTTGTCTCCAGGATGACAAATAAAAGAATTTAAAAACGGGGGGGAAATCCGCAGAAAACTCAGATTAAGAACACACAAAATAACTACCTAATTACTAAATTAGCTAGGAGAAAAGAAATGCGGTCGAAAATAAGTGTTTTCTCAGATTGCAAGTAGGGTAGATTGCTGCTTTATCCTTCTGTGGGTGCAGTAATATGGCAATTATAGATTGATAAAGCGAACAGGACAGCTTCACATGGCACTTAGGATAGGATTACCTTTGGCTGCATCTCTGCGCGCCATAGGCACTGTGGACAAAAACACCGGTGACATGCGCACTGAAACTCGCGTGTAAAGCTGTATTCACACGGGCAAAATCTAAAGCGATCTACAGAAGGCGATTTATATTAAGCGATCTAGCGCGCATTCACACGGGCTGAGTTTCAAAGTGTGTCGCATTCACACGGGCAGTGCTTTGAATCGGTTTAAGGCGGAAGTGGATATCTGCGCATGAGCAAGTCCAGACTAACCAGCGCCAGTTTGGGTTCGTCGAGAGCGGCCGAGAGAGTGTGGGTTCGACCTAGATATGTATGGACTGAATCGTATTGGTTTGGAACAGTCAAAACTTCTGCTGGGCAGTGAAACCCTAAAAATAAATGATGAAAAAAATATATGTGCACCTCTAGCAGGTTCATAAAGCAAATTTACCGGAAAGTCAACACACTCAGGTCTCGACTGTCACGTTTCCCTCGACTGCGCATGCGTGTGATGTCATAAATAAAACGTTTCAGCGTAGATCGGTTCCTGTAGACCACCTTGGTAAGCGTTTTACATTAAACGATTTATATGAATCGATTCAGCCCTAAAACGCCTCAGCCGTGCATTCACACGGCAAATCTGAGTCGAACTACGCAAGTAGTTTTGCGTGAGGCGTTTTAACTCGCCCGTGTGAATACAGCTTAAGTCGATTAGGGAGCTCAGTGCGTACTGTCAGAAATACTGGAAGGGATGGCTGAGTGACCAGGCCCTTGTTTCCCGCCAGCAAGGTCGTGGGTTCAATCCCCAACCGAGTGAAACCAAAGACTAATTGGTACTTGTCTTTAATCTCGCCTGGCGCTCAGCATTATTTGGGTGAATTTTCCATTTTAACCCAGCTAATTCTTAGAAAGAAAGAAAAAAGATACCATTGAAAAACTAATTGGAATTTCGCATTTGTTCATATGTGTATGTGCATGTGTAAATGAATGTGTATGTGTAAGGCCTGATTGGTGCTGGAAATCGTCTATAAGATATTTTCCATAGAGTATGCCGAACTGAGCTGCTACCCACATTAGTTCCCTCACTGCCATCAGAGGGAAGGTTACTGGTGGAAATCGTCTATAAGACCTTTTCTACAGACCAGTGAGGTGCTACCAAAAATTAGTTCTCGTATAACTACAGAATTGATACTTGTTGTTTACCTGGCCTAGCACTCAGCATTATTGGGATAAATTAGCCCTTTTAAAGTCGCCGGTTATACCTCACCCAGATACAAACGAATCCAGCATCAAAAGCTCTCCAAACATAGCTTTGCTTAGTTTGTTCAGTTCATGCCACTGAACATGTGGGAGGAGAGTTGTCTGAATGACATCATAGGTGGGATTCCCTCATCACATGACCTAGAGGGGTTCCCCACACACAGGGGAAGCCATGGCAACCATCAAGATGGCAGCCACAGAAAGTTCTCAGTTCAACTTTTAAAGTCTATTAATCTACATGATTTAATCAATTATTCACACAGAAAGTAGCTGGTTATGATAAATAAACATTTGAACTTTATATTTACCATTTTAGATTGCAATTTCTAACATTTCCTTCTCTCTATGGTTGTCTAAAAGTGTCTGTGCTGCTGGACTAAATAAAACACAACAGAGGCAACCAATGTCAGCACTCTCCCCCCACATATGTAGTTGCATAAATTGAAAACCAGCAAATGTATGCTTGGAGAGCATTTGTCAGAGTACGGGTGGTGTCTGAGCGACCTATAACTGGCCCCTTTAACCCAGCTAATGCTAAAAGGAAATCGTCTTATAAGACGTTTTCTACAGAGTATGCTGCCCAGTGAGGTGCTACCAAAAACATTTCCATTAGTTCTCTCAATTCC
>CM059191.1:32316041-32398663 GCA_030323885.1 Branchipolynoe longqiensis
GGACCAGCTAGATAAGCATCGCTTTTCTGGGATCCTTTCTGTCTGTAAGGAATTTGTATGCATTTATTGTATCACCTCAATTTATTGTAAACATACCTTGCAGAGAGTTAAAATAAAAGAATTGATTGAATTGAATTGATTGATTGACATACATAACCACCACCTTGTTACAGAGAGCTTGCTGGAGGGAGGGTTGGTGGGCGAAAATGAAGGGCAGGGGGGTATTCGGCCACTATTCTGCAAAAGGACTTTTGCTGGTTCTTGGAGTTTTATATCCTTGCAAGATCTAAGGTAATATCAGAATGGGTACCGACTTGTGACAATATGCACTCATGGCGACTTCATAGTGCTGCCCCTCTGGGAGACCAGGCTGCCAGCACTGTGACCTGATATCCCACTCAGTCATATTATCCTGACACTGAGCCAACCAGTCCTTGACCTATCTTAATAATGCCAAGTGCCTGACCAGGAAGCGACAATATTCACTTGTTATGTCATTGGTTTGACTCGACTAGGGTTCGAATCTCACAGTCTACCAACACGGGAGGCGTACGCTGAACTCATTCGGCCATCCCAGAAATCCTGGTTGCTTCCAGCCAACCCCAGAAATCACACCGAAATACATAATTTGGATTTGGGGAGATTTGTTTTGGATGTAAGGACTTTGAAATAGGCAACACATACTACCTCACGCCTAGAAATGTTCACATAATTTCAAGATTAGATCAAAGAAGCGAAAAGGGTTGGAGGGGGGGGGGTAGGATTCCAATTCAATCCATCAACAAAGATTTACGTCCCTTGAACCGAAAGTTGTAACACTCACCTTTTATAGACAAATAAAATGTCATTAATAATAATATACAGTAAAACCTCTCTAAATCGACCGACCATCGTACCGACTTTAAGTGGTCCATTTAGGGAGGTGGTCGGTTTAGAGAGTTAGAATATCCTTACAATGGGATTGTTGGGACACAAATGAAGCGATCGATATAGGGGAGTGGTCGATCTGTGGATGGGTCGGAATAGAGAGGTTTTACTGTATATTACCGCTACACACTTTCCGGTCCAGACCTACAATGGTGCTCCCCTGTTGACCATTTACCGCTACCTAGGTGAATACAAAAAGGGCCTACTTCAAAGTCCTGCTACACACTTTATAGTCCCCATAACCGCACCAAACCACCCCCGTGAAGGTCTGACAACAGGGTTCTACGGATACCAGTTGCAACGCGTTGCTTTAATAGGGGAATTCTCAATTTGTGTCGTCCGTCTCCCGTTTTGGTAGATCGTGGGACTCGAACCCACGGGTTCGAACCCTGGTCGAGTCAAACCAATGACTTACAAATTGACACTTGTCGCTTCCTAGACACGCACTCAGCATTATTAGGATAGGGCAATGACTGGTTGGCTCAATGTCAGGATAATGTGACTGGGATATCAGGTCATGGTGCTGGCAGCCTGGTCTCCCAGTGGGGCAGCACTATAAAGTCATCAAGTGTCGACTATTAAAAATAACAAGCAAAAAAAGCGAATTGATAAGGATATGCCAAGATGCACTGCTGTTAACTGTTATCTTATTTGATATCCCACTCAGTCACATTATCCTGACACTGATCTAACCAGTCTCTATCCTGTTAGAAATAGGTACCCGTCCTGATATGACCTTAAATGTTGCCAGGACGTAAACCTCCAACAACCAACCAATCCACTGGTCCCTTAGGGTGGACTGAAGCTGTGACCCAGTGTGTGAATATATGCCAGGTCACAGCTTCAGCAGCCATGTCAGAAGGTGGGCGGAGTTGGTGAATACACAGACACAAAGTGGTGGTTCATCTATTGTAAAATATTTGGCAGGACAATTTCATTACCATCTACATTAGAAACAAATGTATGGCAAGAACCGCACACAGTTTGGTCGCCAGGAAGAACATGGTTATACTTCTATACGTGAAAAGTGAATTTAAAAGTATAACGTGTACAGTGAAGGACAGGGATGGGTGAGGGCCACCAACCCTCAACCTCCATCTGTAAGCTGAAGCTGCGACCAGGCATGCTGGGCCGCAGCTTCAGTTCTTCCTGAGGGACCAGCGAACTCATAATAGCTGCATTGAACCAATTAGACCAGATTTGGACTCCGTCAACTAGCATCTGCATTGCTAGGAGACATGCTCATACGGGCACACAGAAGCCATTTATAGCTGTCCAGTTTGTGTCCGTACAAGTTTTGAATGTACACAAAACTAGGAACGGATGCCACAGGATTGATGTCTACGGTTCTTGTCTGGTTTGAGTTTGTTTCGTCCATTGGCTATCCGTTCATGTCCGTTCGTCCAGCGGCCATTGACCCGATAGCGCAACATTTTGACACATTTGAATACATGTTGATACTTATCTCCACCGGACTAGACAATTATGTCCGTCGCTCAATCCGGCGAGGTGTGGCAGCCGCTTTATTTAGATGATGATGGCCTTATTAAACATTTGTTGCCATCCACAATGGAACACTGCGTAATTTAATAGAACCACTGGTTAGTGTTACTGCCGAAGCCTATGAGATCAAGAGTTTTGCCATGCTTGCCAAAATTAATTTTACATGCACTTCAAATATTTCAAAAGTTAGCCATTTAAAATATAAGATACTTCAAACTAAAGTAAGGTAGGTCATAGCAATTAATTCAATATAGGCCTATTTATCTCAGAAAAATGAGAGAAATCTAAAACCATCGTACTAATACTCTATGCAACATTCACCAGGCTGACTCACCACACCAGATTGCCGAAGGGCAATAAGTCAATGCCAGTTGAGGTTAATTCGGACACATTTAACCCCTGTGATGTTTCATTAACAAATAAAGCAGTGAGGAAGTTGCCCGAACTACACACTGTGCACACTGGTCAGACTGCATGCTCTAATTGTGCCGACGGGCTTACGCCAGACTGACAAAACTGCTAGAACTCCACAAACCAGGCCAACCGTGACCATATTTTTTCTTTTGCAGGCACCTAGATGACGCTCGGCATGAATATCAAGTGGCGACTATTATTATTAAAAATAACAAGCAAAAAAAGCGAATTGATAATGATATGACAGGATGCACTGCTGTTAAAGGTTATTTTATTTGATATCGCACTCAGTCACATTATCCTGACACTGAGCTAACCAGTCTCTATCCTAGTAACGCCGAGCACCAGACTAGGAAGTGGCAAGTGTCAATTTTGTAATTCATTGGTTTGACTCGAGCTTCCACATGTGAAGTGTGCGCTCTACCGATTCGGCCATCACGTCCGGTTTCATGCTGGATATGTAGGATGAATTCTAAGTGAGTGCATTTGATGCTTTATCTAAACTCAAATCTAGCCATCACCTTATCACCCTGTCACACTACGATGTAATGAGTGAACGTGAGCCTAACGTGGTGATTTTTCGTCATTACGTTGATGTACATTGGATTACGTTATGATGACGTCATAATGACGTTAGACTGATGTCGAGCTACGTCACATTACGTTGTTTTACGTCGAGTTATGTCGAGGTTTTGGACATGTTCAAAAATTTTGACTTAGCTCGAACATAAGGGTTTACGTTCACCGTATGTTCTGTTCACGTTCAGCAAACGTCAATGACGTTAAACGGACGTGAGGCAAACGTTCCTCACTACGTTCCACTATGTTCCACTCGTTGACCCACATTAAAGCCAGTGGAAACGTCCATGCGGCGTAATGGGAAAGTCAGGAGAACGTCAGGAGAATGTACGTTCAGCGTTTCGCCAACGTTTAATGACGTAAGTAACGTAAAGCAACGTAGTTCTGGCGATGGAATAACGTTCATAACGTTCCGGGTGCGTCATTACGTTGACCTCTCTCGTTGAATGATGGTATCACTACGCTTTACTGACGTTACGCTCTCGTCCACTACGCTGCATCCACGTTCAACTTGTGCCCAAATTTGCATACTACGCCGAGAAGTTCAACATCCTTCCTACGTTAACGTCGTTACGTCGTAGTGTGACAGGGCCATTACTCGCAATGCATTCTACTCACCATAGGGTCCTACCAACTCACCAAATAGCACAATTCAATTCATTTTCAACTCTTAGTGGAAATTATAAATGCTAATGGAAATATACAAATAACCTGAATATACGAATAGCAAAAAGATAGTGTTGAAAAAGGAGTTATTTCAATGGATGAACTATTTATGTATTATTATACTCATTGACATCTTTTCAAGATTATTGTAGCTAGATTCAGTGGATTTTTCTTCAGCAGGGTTTGAAGGATTACATATAACAAATAATCTTATATACAATAATCATATATACAATCGCTTAAATTGAATATAAGAACCATGTTGTTACAACTCGTGTTTCCCAATATAACAGGTTCAGATGGTTGAATAAAATAATTGACGTGCATTAAAATCATTTTTCACTTAAGAAATAATGGCCTTCTGGATTAGATTAGATTAGATTAGATTCGATTAGATTAGGAGCATGGCGAAAACACTTAGAAATAGCCATCCACAGGTTAGACCGTATTAAACTGCTTAAACTGAATCTTAATTGCTTAAATTGAATAGATTTCTAATTGCTAAAATAAGGGTCACGAGAAGGAATGCACCTACCCACCCCACCCAAGACACACAGACAGAGGCACAGACACACAGACACACAGACACACAGACACACAGAGACAGACAGACAGACACCGCCCAGCAGCCGCCTCCCTCAGTGGGCATTACTGACTTCTTTAATAGACCTTATTCTTGTGTCGTCACTAACCTGATACGGCGCCATATTGGAGACGCCGACGTTGACCTCAGTGCATAGTACAGTATAATACAGTACAGTACAGTACAGAACAGAACAGAACAGAACAGACAGTACAATGCAGAGCCTCAGGTAGGTCAAGGATGGTAAAGGTTGGTTGGTTGGTTGTTGGAGTTTTACTTCCTGGCAACATCTAAGGTCATATCAGGACGGGTACCTACTTGCGACAGTGCACACTCATAGCAACTTTATAGTGCTGCCCCACTTCAAGATTAGGCTGCCAGCATCATTACCTGATATCTCACTCAGTCATATTATCCTGACACTGAACCAACCAGTATTTGCCTTATCCTATTAATGGCGAGTGTCTGGCTAGGAAGCGACAAGTATACATTTTTAAGTCATTGGTTTGACTTGACCAGGGTTCGTACCCACCAGCCCATAGGTTCGGATCCCCCGATCTCCCAAATCAGCAGACAGATGCTCAACTCATTCAGCCATCCCATCTGGTCGTGACAAGTATACATATTTAAGTCATTGGTTTGACTCGACCAGGGTTCGAATACCACGATCTACCAAAACGGGAGACGGACGGATGGGTCAAGGAGTCACTTGGGTCAAGGAGTCACTTGGCGCATTTTATCATCATAACGTTGCCCTAGATGGCCCGGTCACTTCCCCAGAGGTCCATCCCAGAGTTCCCCGGGCCACAGGTCACTTCCGGTTAGGTGACAGGCGCGGCCAGGTGTGCGGATTGAAGGAGTGGAGTGATGACAGTGGAAGGTGGTATGTGAGGCGGAGGACGGGGAGAGGGGGAGGGGGAGAGGGAGGGTGAGGGGGATGGGGGGTGGAAGGGGAGGTGGAGGGGGAGGACGGGTAGAGGGGCACGGGAGGCGGAGGAGGGGGGTAGGTGGGGAGGTGGAGAGGGAGAGGGAGGGGGGGCGGGGGGAGAGGGAGAGGGAGGGGTAGAGGGAGAGGGAAAGGGAGAGGGAGAGGGAGAGGGAGAGGGAGAGGGAGAGGGAGAGGGAGAGGGAGAGGGAGAGGGAGGGGGGAGGTGGGAGGTGAGAAGGGAGGGGGAACTGGGGCCTGTCTGCACCAGGAGCGTCATGTGGGGCTGTTTTACAAATTAGTCATCAAACATACCCAGAAACAGTGAGCGTAATGTTATATGCACCACCCACACGCTTGATATCTCTCATACACAGTGATATTTCTGTTCACAGAGCTTGGTGAATCTTAAGTAACCCCCAGTAAAGCACCCCTGACCTACATGCGTATGCATTGGGGAATTGGTCCAGGTTTGCTAACAATTACCCGGCAACTCCTCCGTCAGATATTCACCACGACACGCAGAGATGTGCGCCCTAGTTTCCTTTAGGGGAAGTAGAATCCGTGCATTGTGGTGCAGACGCGTTGGGCATAGCTTTAACAATGTTATCTGAATACGGTAGCTACCGTTGGCAGCTGTTAAATTGCAAGTCCCGGCAGGTAGGGGGCGTCGTTTGGCCAGCTCAGGGGGCAGTTGCAGACACAGAGTAGGAGACCGTTTGCCTCTTTGATGGTGGCAGCCGTCCCCAGCAGGTGCTCCAATCATCAATCCCCTGCACCCGCCCCGCCCCGCCCCACCACGCCCCGCCCCGCCCCACCACGCCCCGCCCCGCCCCACCCCGCCAGTCTCCCACGTGTCTAGTGGCAATGTAGGGACGAAGAAAAAGCTTCCCATATAGAGGGAGTGCACGTGACGTCATTTCTTAGCAATCAGCGGTCAGCGGGCTGCCATCTTGGATTAGGAGCACCCTCCCTAGCCATGTTGTGAATGCATGCAGATGCAGTAAAACAGAGTTTTCTTGTGTTATGGGAGGTTCTGGGAAGTTTACATCCAATGTGTTTACTTACAGCACTTTAGCAACAACTTCTGAGGTCAAACTGCTCAAAACTGATGTATGTATGTATGTATGTATGTATGTATGTATGTATGTATGTATGTATGTATGTATGCATGTATGTATGTATGTATGCATGCATGCATGTATGTATGTATGCATGCATGCATGCATGCATGCATGTATGTATGTATGTATGTATGTATGGATGCATGGATGTATGTATATACCTATGTGTGTATGATTGTGTGTATGAATGTATGTATACATAACGGCGCGCTTCAACCATTAGGAGGGCCACATGACACCTATCACGGATTGGTATCAAACTAGAAGAGGCTGCAGAACAGCTCAGTTTAGTTTGATATCAATCCACGATAGGTAAGTCCTGTGACCTTATGATGGAAACAACGATGCTAATTATGTATTACGCCACAATAATATTATCTTATTAGCTAGAAATACCAAAGTTGTAATAATTTTAGTTTCGATAGAATATTTGAATTATGTTAGTGGTTCTTAAACTAATTGGCCTCTATTTAGAGTAGTATCAGACAAGAGTACTGTTAGTAGAGTATGATTGACACCTTGTACATCACTGCAAACGACGTATTCAGCTTTGGTGGTGTAATAAGACTGTGTATACACATATAGGTCATATCCACAACAGAAACAGCAATTGTGGACATAACCGCATGCATGTCCATACATGCATGGGCGCATATATATGCACTGCGCATGTGTTATTACACTTACAAGGTCCGTACACATGTGAAGATATGGAATTCAAGGCTATTTCAAGGTTTTTCAAGGCTGTTTTTGAATAGGAATTCAAGACTATATTCATTTGGATTTCAGGAAAAACAACATATGGTGAATGGTGATTTCAGACTAATTCAAATCACTGGGGACAGTTTAATGGAATTAAAGGATTTAAGACTAATTACCCCAAATAGGTTGTTCAAGGCCATGTAATGGGGGAAATGAAGTTCAAGACCTTTTAATACTCCCCAGGCCCTGTACGGACCCTGTTATTAGCTAAAAGCCAAAGTTCCATATTGTCTTTAAATTATCAGTACCATTGTCATCTCATAATCAATAACACCTTAATTATTATGTTGCACTTTCAAATCATCATTGTCATTATCTCTATCATAATTATTATTATTATCATCATCAACTTTCAGGAGCCTGCATACCTTAGGATTGACTACGTGCCTTTTACGACAAAGGGTGCACGTGGTTGGAATTCCTGTCATGACAACCCCCGGTGAGTTTGTTTGTTGTTGTTTTACGTCCTAGCAACATCTAAGGTCATATCAGGACGGGTACCGACTTGTGACAGTGCGCACTCTTGGCGACTTTTATAGTCCTGCCCCACTGGGACACCAGGCCACCAGTACCATGCCCTGATATCCTACTCAGTCACATTATCCTGACACTGAGCCAACCAGTCCTTTCCCTATCCTAATAATGCCGAGTGCCAGGCTAGGAAGCAACAAGTATCAATTTTTAAGTCATTGGTTTGAGTCGACCAGGATTCGAACCTACAAACTCATGGGTTCAGATCTCCTGATCTCCAAAAATAGGAGACTTGCGCTCTACTCATTCGGCCACCCCCCCCCCCCCATGAGAGGGGGGCGGGACGCGGGTGGATTTGTGATTGAAATAGCAAATACAAACTGCAATAGATTGCGAGTGCAAAGACCGCGATGAATAATAAAAAGGAACGTAAAGGTCACGATTCATGGCCTGCACCTGCTAGTGCTACCGGACGCGGTGGCCGAATCGGCAGAGCACAGGCCTCCCGGGGGTTTGATTCCCGGTCGAGTCCAACCAATGACGTACAAAATTGATAGTCGCTTCCTAGCTTGGCGCTCGGCATTAATTGGATAGGGCAAGAACTGGTCACCTCAGTGTCAGTATAATGTAACTGAGTGGGATATCGGGTCATGGTGCTGGCGGCCTGATTTCTCAATGGGGCAGTACTATAAAGTTGCCATGGGTGTGCACTGTCACAAGTCGGTACCCATCCTGACATGACCCTAGATGTTGCCATGACGTAAACTTTCAACAACTGAGACCTAAAAAAATACATCCATGTTTCCGGTTGCCGACTGACCATGTAGAATCCCCCCCCCCCCACACACACATCCCGACGCGATTTTCGTTTCCGCTCTGAGAATTAAATTTGTCTTAAGTGCATTCTTACTTGGTTTTGAGAACTGGAAGTGCAGTTTTTGCAGTGTGAGGTTAACAAACAATTAAACAAAAAATTAAATAATAATAAAAAAAACTACCTACCGACCCCCAAAAAATCCCCTTGCAACCAGAAACATGAATATTTTTCTTTTTGGCCCGACCAGCTTGCACGTGCTCAGGCTTCATTCAGCAGAAACATTGTTAATAATAATAATAAAATATAATATAATAAAACAGGATAAATGAAACCCAACTGAAGCTTACGCCATACCTGCTACGAGGTGGGCGTCAACATAAACGGAAAAACTTTTACGACACGCCTATAGAATGAGCGAAATTTGTCGTTATGCTATAGAAATTAAGAAAATGTACCCAAACTGATCATGTTGAAATGGCTCTGTTAAGAACCATAACATAATTTGCCACAATAAATCCTTTAATAATTATTCAAAGTCTACCGAATCGGATTATATTAATTGTAAAATAAAATAATATCGGAATATATATATACTCAGCGGCCACCTTACTAATGCTGCACAGGAACAGTAATGTGACCGCATGCACTGGTGGCGCAAGCACCGACAGCAAATTAAGGTAGGTGACCACATAATGCAGGCTGAGTAGTTTTAAATACAAATCCCAATTCCACACTAAAAACCACCTCCAGCGCAAACAGCTATTTCGACCTGACTGCCGCACAAATATGGTGGAAGAGATTGATTGTAGACTAGGCAGAGGCATGCATTTTGCCCATCTAAACTGCCAAAGTGCCTGAAACAAAATTGACAGCATTAAACTACACTTAGATATCTGTAAATTTGATGTGTTAACACTATCAGAAACATGGTTTCATGAACTGCATAATGACCAACTACTAGAAATTGGTGGGTACAGGCTTGTGAGAGAGGATAGAAAAACACTGACCAATGCACAAATACAAAAGAAGGGTGGAGGAGTTGCAATATACACCAAAAATTACCTAAACTCCGAACATAAGCCATTACAAGAAGCAAACAGATCAGACACAAATATTGAACTAGTATGGACACTCATAAAAAATGAAAAACAAGCTAATATAGCTGTAGGGAGTCTATATAGACCGCCAAATGGAAACATCGAAGACTTCATCGCACAACTGGAGACATCCCTAGAAAGGGTGTCGAAAGTGACGAAGGCAGAGATATTCTTACTAGGGGATTTCAACATAAACTACAAAACAAACAACAAAAACAAACACTCACTAGAGAACTTAATCAAAGGCAGAGGGTTAAAGCAAAAAATGAGTGAGCTAACAAGGCTTGGAGAAAACAGCTCGATAATAGACCTAATAATAACGGACTCAAATCATACCCACACCTCAGGAACAAGAAACTGGGGCATTAGCGACCATGAATTGATATATGTTACTAGAAAGAAAAAAAAAACAAAAAAAAAACTACTCCCCGTATGGGTAGATCATACAAAAACTACACAAAAGAGGCACTAGAAACTCATCTGAAAGAGAAAATTAATTTGCCATTTCCAACTGAGATAGGTGTAAATGACCAATGGAACAATATCATTGGGGAAGTCCGAAAGCATCTGGACACTACCTGCCCAATAAAAAAACTTAAAATCAAAAAGAACCAAGACCCATGGGTAACCCCAGAATTAATCAACCTAATTATGGACAAATATAAAACAGGCAAATTAGCCAAAGCAAGCGAGCGACTACTAGACATAGAAAACTACCACAAAGCAAGAAATCGTAGCCAGAAATCAGTGAGAAAAGCCAAAGGACGGTACATTGTCAAACAAGACCAGCAATGGGGAAAAAACTCACACAAATTCTGGAACAATGTGAAAATACTAATACCAAATAATAAAAATAAAGAATGGATTACCCTTTACAACAACGAGGGGGTGGAAATCAGCAACAACGATACTGCTAATATAATGAACAAACATTTTTCTACCATAGGCAATAAACTATCCAAACAGTTCAACACAAACTGGACCACGAAAGCGCCACAATTAAACACAGACATTGGAGATTGCACAACCACAATAAAAGAGATAAGTGAGCTCATAAAATCAATTGATTGCAACAAGCCTTCGGGCATTGAAAATACCTCGAGTATAGTATTGAAAGATGCATTCGGATGTATCCCAGATGTTATATGTGAGCTATACAACAAATCGTTCACAGAAGGTACTTATGTGGACTGCTGGAAACTAGCCAAAGTAACACCGCTCCACAAAGGAGGGGATAAACAGGTACTGGGAAACTATTGACCGATCTCCATACTCACACTGCCTGGTAAACTAATGGTAAAAAATAATGCATAGACATATTATGGACCACCTAAATGAACACAAAATATTAAACAGTAAACAGGGCGGTTTCAGAAAATACCACTCGACAATAAAAACAATTGCTAACTTAATAACTGATATTGCAAACAGTATCAATAAAAAGAACCTAGTGGGTGCAGCGTTCATAGACTTCAGCAAAGCGTTTGACACGATGGACCACCCTATCTTAAGGAGCAAACTAACCCAAATGGGAATAACGGGAGTAACAGGAAAATGGCTAGCGAGCTATCTAGAAAACAGAAAGCAATGCACCACAGTAAATGGATCCATATCCAATGAGGAAAAGATAACTTGCGGAGTACCCCAAGGGTCAGTCCTAGGGCCACTTCTCTTCCTCATATATATTAACGATCTAAACAACTGGCTAGAAATTGAAAACATCCAACTATATGCAGATGACACCGTGGTATATGCTGCAGGTAAAACAACCGAAGAAATAGAAACGAAACTGAATCTAACACTAACAAAACTAATCGAGTGGTGCCAACTAAATAGGATAGCCATAAACAACAGCAAGTCAAAAACAGTACTATTTGGTACCAGGCTAACAAGTAATGAGAAAATAAAGTGTCTTCTGGGAAACACCGAACTAGAACAAGTAGACAACTACCGATATCTGGGAGTGGATCTAGACAGACACCTAAATTATGACCTCTGCATAACAAATACTATCAACAAAGTAAACCATAAAATATGGCTACTGGCTAAACTGAGATACTACATGACTGAAAGCATGGCAATTAAAATATATAAAGGCATGATCCTTCCCTACTTTGACTATGGTGATGTAGTATACATGGGAGGAAATACAAAACTATTAAACAAACTACAGGTGCTACAAAATAGAGCCCTCAAAGTATGCCTTCAGGTGAACAAAAGATATCCCACAATCGAATTACACAAAAAAATGCAATGCAACACTACTAACGAGTAGAAGGGAAATACACCTCAAAATACTGGCACACCATTACACCACAAAACCAGGCTACACAGCAACCCCCCGTAGGGACACCAGGCAAATGGCAGCCCCAGTGCTACTGACAGCAATAAGTAACACCAAAATTTATGAGAGAAGTGTACTGGCCATGGCGGCACATGCCTGGAATAATCAACCCACACAACACCGGGCAATCGAAAGCATGGACCACTATAAAAGGTCCTTAAAGAAAACATAATGCACAACCACCGACTGAAGAAACAATATCTCACCTGATCCTGGGCGCAGTCACTGCTTGCTGTGTTCTGGCACAAAAAGCAAAAGACCGGCTAGAAAAGATGGTAGATATTACAAATACGGAAACTAGCCCTACTAAGTACTAAGGAATTCAAAATGACTCAAGTATAGTATTGAAAGCCCGTCTGGGTATGTGTCCTGGGACAAACCAAGCTGAACCAGGCGGGCCTTGGTCTTGCATTCCGATCTCCTGAATGACACAAAATGGCTAACCATACAAACACTGCATCCCACCCGTTGCAGTCCTGACGGGTCCAGGGGTGTTCTGGCACACTGGTGTACTATCTAAGGACAGGGCATGGGTGAAAGGATGCTGAAACAAACCACAATGGGATGGGACCCTCTCCTACAGGCCTGTATGTCATCTGCATAGATGTACATAGTAGGTTAAGTTATCATATACAGGTTAGGAAAAAACTTGAAAAATAAAAAAAAACTAATATAGAAACTACTAACACCCAAAACCGCAAAGGTTGGCCTGAGAAAGATCAGGTAAAGACTCCTGAATGCGGGACCAGACCAATCCAGTATCACAGCTGTCCAGCGTTGAAAACAAGCACCCTCACGGGAGCTTATACGTTATGGGCAGAATAAAAAACTTGTCACAACAAAAAAAAAAAAAAAAAATGTTGGATGTCAAACATATGGTCATTCTAACATATTTGTTTGGAGGAAATCACATAGGCCAACCTTTCCGATAAGCAGCACGGGGTCTTTTATATGCACTTTCCCACAGACAGGAGAGCACATACCAGTTGAACCAGTTGTGGACCGCTAGTTGAAATGGAAAATAACCCAACCTGCACATGGGTCCACTGAGCAGGATCGATCGGATGATCCACACCTTCACAGGTGGACACACTACTGCCTGAGCTACGTCCCGCTCCACGGTTAATGTGTTCATTACAGGAGCTAATGCCGGCACCCGAACCTGCTTATCACGAACACCATGGCAAACTATGGACATTAGACCTGCACCCAGGTGTGTGCGCCTCACGCAAACTCGTCTACTCAAACTCCCCGCTTGGACCTGGTCGGTTCTGGCATTGTCCAATATAGGAAGCGGGTGCCCTACTTATTCGGCCAGCCAGCCTGTCTGGTGTTACACTGATAGAGCCTAACTTACTTGTGTTATGGTGTGGGTGAAATGAAACCCAAAACCTTTGACAGCATTATTTTATGCTGATTGAATTTTGAAATGACAACATAAATACAGTAAAACCTCTCTAAATCGACCGACCTTGGGACCGACTTTAAGTGGTCCATTTAGGGAGGTGGTCGGTTTATGGAGTTAGAATATGGTTACAATGGTATTATTGGGACAGAAATAAAGCCATCGATATAGGGGAGTGGTCAATCTGTACAGGTGGTCGGTTAGGGAGGTTTTACTGTATGCATACACAAATTATAATTACTTTGTTGGTCGGTTTGTTTGTTTGTTTGTTTGTTTGTTCTAGCTTAGACTTAGAGACAGACACTGGATTCTGTCCAACAATAACAGCCGAAATTAGACTCCAGCGATTAGTAGAGCAAATCCAATGACATTCCTTAAATAACTATGGACTTAGTCTTAACAGGGATATGTCAACTCCTTACCAAGCAGTATTAACTGATTGATTAATTGATTGGTGGTTGCTTTACGCCGTGTCGGCAGCATAGGCCATATTCACGGCGAGATACTAACTATTTGGAAGAGGGGGAATAACAATAAAACAGACGGCACAAACATAAGAAGATTTTCAAACATGCTTAATTAGTTTACATTATCATCTTTATTGTACAATTCTTTTGACGAAGTCCCAATAAGCAATGCATGCAAAACTGCTGGCCTGGAACACGGTTCGAACCCACGTCTTCTTCGTGGGGCCTATTTTGAATTTCCAAAACTTTCCAGAACCCCACACAAAGTCTGCTTTACCTATCGCAGTTACCCACTGCCTTTATTCATACCAACCAAGATGAAGGTCGAAACTGAAAACAAGCTTCTAGAATGTAGACTCTAGGAATAAATACCAACTTGACATCTGCACAGTGTTTAGTCGTGCAGTGATGTGGTTATTCCCATAGAGAGTTAATGGGCCATCGATTCTGCTTAAAGTGCCTGTCACACTATGCCGGATTGAGCAATGGACAGAATTTTCTAGTCTGGTGGCGTTCAGGCGTGATAAGTATAAAAATGTATTAAAATGTGTCAAAATGTTGCGATATCGCGTCAAAGGCCACCGGATGAACAGACATGAAACAGACACGAAACGTACATGAACTGATAGCCAACGGACGATAAGCGGACTAAACAAACTCAAACCGGACAAGAACCGTAGATGTCAATCCGGCGGCATCTGTTCCAAGTTTTGCGCATGCTCAAAACTTGTAACAAATTGGGCCGGATAGCAATGGATATGCAACGGATATGCAATGGACAAAAACTGGTCTTTGCCGGATATCAACGGACTTTGTTCGGTTTCTTTCCGTTTCCCCAATCCGGTAATGTGTGACAGAGCCTTAAGCAGTAAATAATAAAGAACACGGCGCAGTAGCGGTATCTATTCAAACGTCAATTGACACCAATCTCTTACTGTACGGTATCACGATATCACTATATCACTATATCAGATAGCAGCACTCTTATCACTATATACTAACAGTGAGATATCGATATGTGCTGTATAAGCATTATACGAGTATAATTATCCGTAAACTGATTATCCGTTAATGGTGCCTCTGCTTGGCACCTTGTCTTGACACCTCACAACTATTGACGCTTAACAACTCAGGCGAATGGACAGGCTCTCTGCCTTGCCTGGTGCTGCCCACCTGGCCTATTCAGCTGTCACGATTCGACATATATAATATATATGTCGCTATATATATATAGCAATATAGTGATATATATAGTGATATATCATATTGTTATATATATATATACCGACATGTCTGTATATATTACATTCCACGTCCATCATATGGCGAACGTACTCTGTACTATATACTATATATATATATGTGTGTGGTGAATAACGCATTATACAAGTATAAATGCAAGGGTAACATATACACCCTATATTTCCTCTGTGCACATTGTTGGAGTGCCTCCCCCCCCCAGCTGTCGGTTAAATTGCCCAGTGGGCACCCCCCCCCCCTCGCGTCACACACTGGAGGAATTTCTTTATATGCAATGTATAATGTATTATGCGAGTTGAAAGATACGGAAGGGGATATTCCTTATTATTATGATTATTGTTATACTCTGAAAGATGCAACACTGCACCGGTGACACCTCTCCTCTACTGGATGTTGACCAGTGTCAGTCATACCGGAGATATATCAGTGGTATAACAATAATAACTGTCAGAGTATATGCATGTGTAATGAGCAGCACTGCCTGATGTTTCTTGCGATCCTTGCAATATCCTGTTGGTAACAATAGCAACTGGGGATGGATGCCCCACCACTCTCCCTTCCCCACAAATCACCCGAGATATATGAGAAGGGCCTCATTGTCTTCACAGCTACACAGTCGTAAGCGCCCCCCGCCAGTCTGTAGCTGCTGACTACAAATAATAATAATAATAATAACAATAATAATATTGTAACTGCTGACCACATATAATAATATAACTGCTTACTACATATACTACTACTAATACTAATAATAATGTAGCTGCCGACTACATATAATAATGATAACTGCTGACTACATATAATAATGATAATAATAATAATAATGTAGCTGCTGACTACATATAATAATGATAATAATAATGTAACTGCTGACTACATATAATAATGATAATAATAATAATAATGTAACTGCTGACTACATATAATGACAATAATAATAATAATGTAACTGCTGACTACATATAATAATGATGATAATAATAATAATGTAACTGCTGACTACATATAATAATGATAATATAATAATAATGTAGCTGCTGACTACATATAATAATGATAATAATAATAATAATGTAACTGCTGACTACATATAATATTGATGATAATAATAATAATAATGTAGCTGCTGACTACATATAATAATGATAATAATAATAATGTAACTGCTGACTACATATAATGACAATAATAATAATGTAACTGCTGACTACATATAATAATGATGATAATAATAATGTAACTGCTGACTACATATAATAATGATAATATAATAATAATGTAGCTGCTGACTACATATAACAATGATAAGAATAAGAATAATCCAACTGCTGACTACATATAATAATGATGATAATAATGTAACTGCTGGCTACATATAATAATAATAATAATAATAATAATAATGTAGCTGCTGACTACATATAATAATGATAATATTAATAATATAACTGCTGACCACATATAATAATGATAATAATAATAATGTAACTGCTGACTACATATAATAATGATAATAATAATGTAGCTGCTGACTACACATAATAATGATAATAATAATAATGTAGCTGCTGACTACATATAATAATGATAATATAATAATAATGTAGCTGCTGACTACATATAATAATGATAAGAATAATAATAATCTAACTGCTGACTACATATAATAATGATAATAATAATGTAACTGTTGGCTACATATAATAATAATAATAATAATAATAATGATGTAGCTGCTGACTACATATAATAATGATAATATTAATAATGTAACTGCTGACTACATATAATAATGATAATAATAATAATGTAACTGCTGACTACATATAATAATGATAATAATAATGTAGCTGCTGACTACATATAATAATGATAATAATAATGTAGCTGCTGACTACATATAATAATAATAATGTAACTGCTGACTACATATAATAATGATAATAATAATAATGTAACTGCTGACTACATATACTAATAATAAAACTGCTGACTACACATAACAATAATAATTATTATTATATAAGTGCTAACTACATATTATAATAATAATATTAAGAAGAAGAATGAAAATACAATGTCCACACTTTGCAAATAAATATAAAAGACTAAAAATACAAAATACAAATATTTAAAAAGTGGATGCAGAAAAGAGGATTTTTGTTTCTCTTTGGCGCGAATTTTGTTGACACGGATGTCGGCAATATAAGGATATATGTGAAAGCGGGTTTTTCATTTAAATATAATCACCGTAACACAAATTGTCCCTTTTCTCATGTCGACATCAGCACCACGTAAGATTGAAACGCCCCTCCCTAGCCCTACACAAACACCATCCAACCAATAGAAAGTAAACATAGATGGTGTGATGTGTTCTGTTCTGTGTCTACAGAGTGGAGACCAGACTACTAAAAGTAAAAATGAGCTTCCGGTTGTATTTATCCTTTTAGCTACACTAAAGTGCATATGAGTGTTCAGGTACTAACTTCAGCTAATACACATTAATAGAGAATATGAGTGTTCAGGTTCTAACTTCAGCTAATACACATTAATAGAGAATATGAGTGTTCAGGTACTAACTTCAGCTAATACAAATTAATAAGGAATATAAGTGTTCAGGTACTAACTTCAGCTAATACACATTAATAAGGAATATAAGTGTTTAGGTACTAACTTCAGCTAATACACATTAATAAGGAATATAAGTGTTCAGGTACTAACTTCAGCTAATACACATTAATAAAGACCAGACTGGACGGCCCACGGGATACGGACCCCGCTTCCCATATGGGAGGTCGTGGGTTCGATCCCTGGCGGAGTCAAACAAAACCTTTACACAAAACCTGTCATTTGTCGCTGTGCCATCTAGCACTGGGATATTGCAAGAACTGGCCAGGTCAGTGCCAAGATAATGTGACTGAATGAGCTAGCGAAGACAGTTATCGACAGCGTGGTATCTCAGTAAGGTACCACTATAAAGCCACCAGCAGTGTTGTGCAGTCGCTAGTCGGTACACCTCCTGATGTGACCCCTCATGTTATTGGTGATACAACACCCCAATCACTGACATAGGAATAAAATGGAAAATAAGTTGTGCTAGTTTTGAGATTGATATTTGAGACTGTCTCTAAAGGTGCTAAGAAATATGGGACAAAACTTTGTCCATTGTAATGATCAACATACTATCTGTTTATGCATTTGCTCAGGATAAACTGATTTGTTTTTTACATGGTTTTTCATAATCCCAATAGAATACATATTGATTTGAAGCAAAAGTCCTTGCGTTTTCAGTGTAACCCTTTCTGTGCTGTTTTGTGTCAATCGTTACAATGGACACAAAAGAAAGAAGAGTTATCACCTTTTGAGACAGGCTCATTTACAATGTAAATATGCAGTAGACCTGGTCAGTGTGACGGCAGGGTCGGCTACAGGCAAGGCATGTGTGAGCTTAATATGAGTACCACATGGCAGCGCTTTTCTTTCCACATACATGTAATAGTAATACATACAGGGAGGCATTAGCTTGCATCACCTGACAGCCAACTCACACGGCTTTCTTGATACACAAGCCTCAGACGACCCAAGTCCACTCACCTACAAATGAGATCAAAGACAAAGCATCAGTAAACAGAAGCGGCAATGTGGTCAAGTTGCACAACGAAACCCATTAGTGTGACCACGCCTTTCCTTTAATTAAAAAAATGAAAGAACAACTATGCTGAAGACGAATGATCACATAGAGGTGTTTTTGTTTTAGCGACACAGTAATTAGTTGAACCCAATTAATGGAGAACTACCGCATGCATCAAATATCAACGATTGATTAAATTAGTTAAAAAACAGATTTAATTCATAGATATGCATTTATATTTCTCTCAAATCGTTGATTAGTCCCAAACCATAATTACACCATAAGGATTTTCATTACGAAATTGGAATACAATATCAACGGTAAAGTCAAACTACAGTAAAACCTCTCTATACCGAACCCTCCACAGATCGAACACTCGACTATATCAATCGCTATATTTGGGTCCCAACAATACCAGTGTAAGGATATTCTAACTCTCTAAACGGACCACCTCCCTAAATGGACCACTTAAAGTCGGTCCCCTGGTCGGTTGATTTAGAGAGGTTTTACTGTAGTATAATATTCAAGTGTAAGATGGGCACGAAGCAAACTCGGATGGTAGATATATTTATTTCAGCATTAAATAGTACATGCAGTGAATATATAAATAATCTGGCCGGGCCAAAGTGCCCTACCGGTAAAAGATAAAAGAAAAAAGAAAAGCGAATGAAAGTATGTGCTGCAGTGCCAGCTGAAGCGAACTAGCGCAAACTCCGGCTCTGGTTTGTATATATAGGCACCTGGCGCCCTGAGCGGGCCGCCCACGCCTAGCAGACGAGTGTCCGCGCACCGCGTGAGAGGAGCAGTGCGAATCTTACACTCGCATATATGCTGGCATATATACGTGTCTGTACAACGCAATGGGAGAGTAGCTCGGTTCAGGTAAGGGTTGTGATATATATATATGTATGCATTGGGGATACCCCACCACGTGAGGTGGGGAACCCCGAGTGACGTCATTGGGGGCGTGGCGGTAGGGGAGACCAGAATAAAACAGTTTGGAACTAGCCTTCAACGTGTGCAGTCGTTTGAGAGTTTATCCTTTATTACATGGTGTCAGATAATAGGAACTTACAATGTCGCTCACAGGGCTAAAACCCCCAGGACCACTAAACTTGGAGGACAACATGTCATTGAACTGGGAAATGTGGTATGATTCCTACGAGTACTACGCTGCAGCCGCGGGAGTAAATTCCAAGCCCGAGAAGGTACAGTGCGCGGTATTTTTACATGTAGCCGGTGCCGAGGCACAAAAAGTGTATCGAACACTCAAAAGTGACATTAGTATCATTGACAAAATACAACCTCTAACGGAAGCATTCCGCACATATTGTGAAGGGAAAACCAACATAACGGTTATCCGTTATAAATTCAACTGACTACAGCAAACGACACAGTCAATGGACACATACATTAGGGAACTGCAGTATCGCATTGCACACTGTAACTATGGCGACCTGACTGACTCCATGCTGTGCGACAGGTTGGTTTGCGGTGTCAAAGAAGCAAAGTTACGAGACCGTCTGCTTCAGACAGCCAACGTGACGTTGGAGCAATGCATTGAAACATGTCGGTTGAGTGAACACCGTGCCACCCTATTGTCAGACACGACAGCGACAATGGAGGTCGAAAAAGTAGACTGTCAGTGTGCGCCCAAGGCCACCCGCTCTGACCACACCACGTGCGCCGTCCTGGACAGGTCAGCGCAGTCAAGCGAAACCAAATGCAACTCGCACACAGTGTGGTAGGTGTGGTTACATGCATGTGCCAGGGCAATGTCCAGCCAAAGGGAAGCAATATTCTAAGTGTCATTTACTGGGGCATTTTTCTAAAGTGTGTAAAACAAAACGACCGAATTATGCAAGCCTGAATGTAATACAAGTCGATGACAATAACCCAGTACCCATTGACATTGAAAGTGAATATGATATGGATAATGACTTATTCATTGGGTGTCTGTCACAACCCGACAAAAGTGACACTTCATTGTGGTTTGCTACCCTTTCGCTCAACGCTGAAGAAGTGGAATTCAAGCTAGATACAGGGTCCCAGGCCAACATAATTCCCATAAATGTGTATGACAGGCTCAAGAACGTGGTTCTGCAACCGACAAAATGTATGTTGGTAACATTTTCGGGGGAGCGGATTCGTCCAGAGGGAGAGGCCGAAATCAACACGAATGGAAAATGGCTGCGCTACCAAGTCACAAGTACCGGCTGTCCTATATTGGGAAGCAACGCATGCGCAGACCTGGGGCTGATACGACGCGTCAACGCGGTGTCGAGAAGCAAGGCAGCGGCACCCCACCCGACACCGATCACCGTACAGTCAGATGAACCAAGTGCACAGCTCCTGGTAAACGAATACTATGACATCTTCGAAGGGCTAGGAAAAATAAAAAGCAATGCCGTTATTCATGTTGATGAAAGTGTACCCCCATGTATAGACCCTCCGAGACGAATACCTCATGCAGTAGCTGACCAAGTAAAAGATGAGTTTAAAAAAATGATCCGGTTAGGAGTTATAGTTGAGGAGACGGAACCCACCCCATGGGTCAACTCAATAACTATAGTAAAAAAAAACAATAAAATTCGTGTATGTTTGGATCCAACGAGATTAAATAAAGCAATACTAAAAAGTCCCTATCCAACAAGAACTATCGAGGAAGTGATAGCTAAAACATCCGATGCAAATTTTTTTTCAGTCATAGACGCCAATAGTGGCTATTGGCAAATCGAGTTAGACAAAAACAGTAGCAAACTATGTACATTTAACACACCATGGGGTCGGTACCGTTTCACCAGATTGCCATTCGGCATTAAAACTGCCGGGGACATTTTTGTGCAGGAAATGAACCAAATTTTGTATGGATTAGAGGGAGTTAATGTAGTCACAGACGACATTCTTGTATACGGATCCACTGTTAAAGAGCACAATGCCCGGTTAGAAACTGTATTCAAAAGAGCACGAGAGGTTAATTTGAAATTCAACCCTGCTAAATCAAAAATATGTAAAAAAGAGGTTAAATATGTAGGGCATACACTGACACAAGCAGGAGTAAAACCTACAAATGAGAGGATTCAGGCCATCATAGATATGCCGTCACCGACGGACAAAGCCAGAGTGCAAAGGTTCCTGGGCATGATAGGGTATGTGGGAAAGTTTATCCCAAATATGTCAGAAATAGCGAAGCCGTTACGACAATTGTTAGAAAAAAACATTGCCTGGCATTGGCAACACAAACAAATAGAGGCGTTCTCAATGTTAAAAAAGTTGTTGATTACAGCACCCGTATTGCAATATTATGATGTAAAAAAAAACATTACCCTACAAGTTGACGCATCAAAATCTGGTTTGGGAGCTGTGTTGTTCCAAGATAGTAAACCAGTCACGATGGCGTCAAAATCATTAGACCAGGCGCAGTCTAGTTATGCAGTCATCGAAAAGGAACTTCTCGCAATATGCTTCGGGTGTAAAAAGTTCCATCAATATATATTCGGTAAACAGGTAACAATACAGACTGACCACAAACCGTTAATTGCAATAATGGGTAAACCCATACACATGTTGTCAGCCCGAATGCAAAGAATGAGGCTTCGTTTACAAAATTACAATGTTGTGTTAATGTATGTTAAAGGCACCAACATGTACTTTGCAGATGCCCTCTCACGTGCCCACTCAACGACCATCCACCCGAATAATTTATTCGACTCGAGTCTAGCTGTGGCGCATATCGAGGTGGCACCACACATGCTTCAACGCATTGCAAGTGAAACTAAAATAGATGAGACTTTACGTGAAGTAATTCGGCTGACACAAGAAGGTTGGCCCAATGACAAAAGGCAAATACATGTATTAGCAAGACCTTTTTTCACATTTAAAGAGTCTATGACGTACGTAGATAGTTTACTGTTTAAGGATAGCCAAATAGTGATACCCATTAAATTGCAACACGAAATGTTAAGCTTGGTACATGAATCGCACCTGGGCATTATAAAATGTAAAGAATTAGCACGTGACAATATTTTTTGGCCAGGAATGTCAAAACAGATCGAGGATATCGTGTCAAGGTGCTCGAATTGCCAATCATTACGAAACAAATTACACTCCGAACCACTGATATCCCATCAAATACCCCAGTTACCCTTTCAGAAAATTGGTATTGATTTATTCCAAATACATGGAAACAATTTTCTAATTGTAGTAGACTACTACTCCAAATATCCGGAAGTGGTTGAATTAAGTTCGACAACGAGTACAGCCACAATTATGGCTTTAAAGCAAATAATATGCCGCTTTGGCATACCAGAAATCGTGGTTTCGGACAATGGTCCACAATTCCAAAGTATGGCATACAAAGAATTTGCAAAAGAATTTGGATTTCAGACTGTATTCTCTAACCCCCTACATGCGCAGAGTAATGGCCTAGCAGAAAGGTACGTACAGACAGTGAAACGAATCATAAAGAAAGCAGCAAATGAAAAAAAAGACTACAATATTGCACTGTTAAATTACAGGAATACACCTCTGACCAATGTAGATGCGTCTCCTGCTAAGTTACTCCTCAACAGGAGACTCCGGTGTAAACTCCCTGCGACAAAAAAACATTTAGAACCACGAGTCCCTACATCTAAAATAAAGCAGTTCGACAAGATACAACAAGCACAAAAACAGTATCATGACAAGCATGCAGGTACACAGCATACACAATTGAACACAAAAGACCATGTCCAATACATAGATCATCATGGTGAGTGGAAGCCAGGTGTGATAGTGCAAACAAACACCCCTGGCCCCAGAGAGTACAAAGTCAAAAACGCCGAAAATAACATATTGCGTAGAAACCGTAAATATATATTCAAGATACCCGGCGAACAGATAAAAACAATAACACGCACCGCCGCACCTAGGCAAGCCCAACAACCGACCGGATGTACAGAGAGGATTAATTCCCCTGTTACAACACGTTACGTCACCCGGTACGGTCGGGTAGTGCGCCCGGTTGGAGGGTCGAAAAACAAATAGCCTGATAATAATAGCAGCAACACAGCAACACAGCGCAGAGCCGCTGTACCGGTAACATACGCAAATAGCCACCATGTCCGTTGTAGATATACCACTGTTCAACCCAAGTGAGCAATAGGATAAATAATGTTAGATGTTAAGCAATGTTGACAACTACAGATACGACATGTCAGTTGACATTGATTCAATACAAACATATAAAGGTTAGATAGCCAAGTTGATGTTAGAATTAAGAAATGACAAGGTAATATGAACATTCTAATGGAATTACCACCCCATGAAATGAGCGAGTCAATTAAAAAAAAAAAAAAAGGGGGCAGATGTGATATATATATATGTATGCATTGGGGATACCCCACCACGTGAGGTGGGGAACCCCGAGTGACGTCATTGGGGGCGTGGCGGTAGGGGAGACCAGAATAAAACAGTTTGGAACTAGCCTTCAATGTGTGCAGTCGTTTGAGAGTTTATCCTTTATTACAAGGGTGTGCTGAAAACTAGCTCAGTGTATGGTACACAGTGTGTTGAGCAGCTCTGAGTTTGGCTTGAGTAGGTGCATATTGGTATCGGAGTAGTTAAGTGGTTCAGTGTGTGCTCAGCAGCTCAGAACAATTTGAGTGAACTATGAGCAGTTTAGTAACGGAGTAGCTCAGAGGGTCAGTGTGTAGTTTGTAGTGAGCTGCTCAGAGTGTGATGAGAAGTTCAGAACAGTTTGGTTTGACTATGAGCAGTTCCGTATCAGAGAAACAAAGGGTGTGCTGTGTGGTGGGCAGCTGAGAAGAGTTTAGTTTGGTTCTGAGCAGTTCAGTATCACTATTAGAGTATCTCGGTGTGGTGAGGAATGGTTTGTTTGTACTCAGTTTGATGGGAAATGCTGAGTGCGTTAAGAGAAGCTCAAGGCCGTGGTGAGCAGCTCAACGTATGCGCATGCCTATAGACCGATTCTGGTTATTGCTCTCAGATTGCTACGGGGAGAGGACGTACACGTGTGAAGTCTAGAAGCCTCTAGAGCCCCACCCCATTCCACATATAAATTGTATCCTTTTAATTTAGGACATTTGTTCCTTTTCAATGTGAAGAACTTCTCACGGCTCTCATCTCCTTCTAGTCTTACATTAGCCACCCTAGTTGCCTTATAAATGAGGAATACTGCTGGTGTTTCCAATCTATTCACAGTCACAACCAACGAGTTGCTAGATCTCTCTTTCTCCATCTCTCTGCCTGTCTCTCTGACACACACAGACACACAAAGTAAAGCTTGTTGTATTTAATGATGCCTCTTGAGCACGTTGATTGTTGTATCATCGCCTATTGGACGCCACATAGGCTACTCTTTCTGATAAGCAGCAAGGGTCTTTTATATGTCCTTTCCCACAGACAGGACAGCACATACCACAACCGTTGATGAACCAATTGTGGACCACTGTTGGAACTGAAAACAGCACAAACTGCAAATGTCTCCACTGAGCAGGATTGATAGTATGACCGACACATTCACAGGTGGACACTCTACCGCCTGAGCTACGTCCCACTCCCCACACAGACACACGCACACACAAATGCACGGCAATATACATTCACCTTCCCACATATGAGCAAATAAGCATACATACACACATGGAAAATCCGGACCGAATCCACACATATGTTAGAAAGAGAGCAAGAGATAATAAGTGGAACTGAACACTCTTGGTTGTGAGTGCATACGTATGACCAAACAACCATACACATATGTATAAATAAAGCGTATAAAAGAGGGAGATGGCAGGGAGGGGGAAAGAGGAGGAGGGAGGGAAGGAGGAGAGGGGGGAGGGAAGGAGGAGGGAGGGAGGGAGGGAGGGAGGGAAGGAGGGAGGGAAGGAGGGAGAGGGATGGAGGGGATGAGGGAAGGAGGGAGAGGGATGGAGGGAGGGAGAGCGGTAGGTGTGAGTGAATATGCAGACATTAACATAGGCAAATGCATAAATAATAATTGGACTTGTAAGTTATATGTAAATACAAGAAACACCATATTCATAATGGCCGCACTATGCTATTCCTCGCCTCTCCTGAGCATTGATTGTGAGCTTCTTCTGTCCATCTCTCACGCCGAGATGTGTTCTGAGTAGCTCGATTGCTGGAGGGCGGGGCGGGGTGAGCAGCTCTTTCACCGTCAACCTCCATATCTACTCGCATCCTTCCACGCACGCGGCCCCTCGGGGCATTATCGCCTGCGTTTAGCTCAAGTTGGGTCCGACATCCAATTTGTGCCGGGGGTCGATCGATCTTGTCCTAGTGTGTTCGGCGTCGCTGCCGGCAGAAGGCCCGGATCTGGACACACATCTTCGATCTGGTAGCCACTAAACTAGGTTTCTTTACCACACACCGAGTTGCTCTGTGCCACTTGGAGCTCTTCACACCACAGACTGAGCTGCTCTGCGCCACATAGAATTACACACACCTTTACATTGAGCTACTCACACCACAGACTGAGCTGCTCTGGGGCGCTTAGAATTACACACACCTTTACCCTGAGCTGTACTGCATCATTCAGGATCTCACACACCTTTACACTGAACTACTCAGACCATGCACTGAGCTGCTCTGGGACACTTAGAATTACACACACCTTTACACTGAGCTGTACTGCATCATTCAGGATCTCACACACCTTTACACTGAGCTACTCACACCATGCACTGAGCTGCTCTGGGGCACTTAGAATTACACACACCTTTACACTGAGCTGTACTGCATCATTCAGGATCTCACACACCTTTACACTGAGCTACTCACACCATGCACTGAGCTGCTCTGGGCACTTAGAATTACACACACCTTTACACTGAGCTGTACTGCATCATTCAGATCTCACCACTTTACACTGAGCTGCTCAGACCATGCACTGAGCTGCTCTGGGGCACTTAGAATTACACACACCTTTACACTGAGCTGTACTGCATCATTCAGGAAATCTCACACACCTTTACACTGAGCTACTCAGACCATGCACTGAGCTGCTCTGGGGCACTTAGAATTACACACACCTTTACACTGAGCTGTACTGCATCATTCAGAATCTCACACACCTTTACACTGAGCTACTCAGACCATGCACTGAGCTGCTCTGGGACACTTAGAATTACACACACCTTTACACTGAGCTGTACTGCATCATTCAGGATTCACACACTTACACTGAGCTCCCACTTAGAATTACACACACCTTTACACTGAGCTGTACTGCATCATTCAGAATCTCACACACCTTTACACTGAGCTACTCAGACCATGCACTGAGCTGCTCTGGGGCACTTAGAATTACACACACCTTTACACTGAGCTGTACTGCATCATTCAGGATCTCACACACCTTTACACTGAACTACTCAGACCATGCACTGAGCTGCTCTGGGACACTTAGAATTACACACACCTTTACACTGAGCTGTACTGCATCATTCAGGATCTCACACACCTTTACACTGAACTACTCAGACCATGCACTGAGCTACTCTGGGACACTTAGAATTACACACACCTTTACACTGAGCCATACTGCATCATTCAGAATTACACACACTTTTACACTGAGCTACACCACTTAGAATTACACACACCTTTACACTGAGCTGTACTGCATCATTCAGAATTACACACACATTTACACTGAGCTACTCACACCATGCACTGAGCTGCTCTGGGGCACTTAGAATTACACACACCTTTATACTGAGCCATACTGCATCATTCAGAATTACACACACTTTTACACTGAGCTACACCACTTAGAATCTCACACCTTTATACTGAGCTGCTCTGTGCGCCTTAGAATTACACATACCTTTACAATGAATTGCTCTGCGGCCCTTAGAATTACACACACTTTTACAGTGAGCTACTCCGTGCCACTTAGCATGACACACACCTTTACACTGAGCAGTGTGGCACCACTTAGAATTACATATGCCTTTACACTGAGCTGTTCTGTGCACCTTAGAATTACAGACACCTTTACACTGAGCTGTGCTACACCATATAGAGCGACACACACCACAGACTGAGCTACTCTGCACCAGTTAGAATTAAACACACCTTTACACGGAGCCGATCTGTGGCACGTAGAGCGACACACACCACACTCTGAGCTCCTCTTCACCTAAAGACACTCACTAGATTAACGTGCTCCCCCCACACGCTGAGCTGCAACCATACTTCAGCGAGGTGTTCACACAGCATGCAATGCTACAATCTATTCATTGAGTGCCACATCCCAAACAGTGAGTCTGCTCCGTATAAAGGGTGGGTTTTCCTTAATATAATGAGCTGCTTCAGGCTGTTCACTTTGAGTTTAACTTGCACTCAACACACGCTGCATTGTTTCCAATCAGACTTGAACTGCTCAACAGCACACACTGAATGCTTAACACATACTGAACTGCTCCGTACAACACTGAAATGCTCGCAACAACACTGAAGTGCTTCACACACTGAACTGTTCAGTACAACATTGAACTGCTTACAACTTTGAAGTGCTCAATATACTTAACTGATCAATACAACATTGAACTGATCAGCACACTGAACTGCTCAATACATTGAATGGCTCAGTACAACATTGAACTACTCAACACACTGAACTGTTCAGTACAACATTGAACCGCTTACAACTTTGAATTGCTCAACACACTTAACTGATCAATACAACATTGAACTGCTCAACACACTGAACTGCTCAATACATTGAATCGCTCAGTACAACATTGAACTACTCAACACACTGAACTGTTCAGTACAATATTGAACTGCTTACAACTTTGAATTGCTCAACACACTTAACTGCTCTATACAACATTGAGCTGCTCAACACACTGAACTGCTTAATACGACACTGTACTGCTCAATACATTCGAACTGCTCAACGCACTGAACTGCGTAGTACAAGATTGAACTGCTCAACGCACTGAACTGCGTAGTACAAGATTGAACTGCTCAACACCCTGAAATGCTCAGTACATTAAACTGCTCAACACCCTGACTGGTCAGTACATTAAACTACTCAACACACTGAACTGCTCAGTACAACATTGAACTGCTCAACAAATTGAACTGCTCAGTACAACATTGAACTGCTCAACACACTGAACTGCTCAGTACAACATTGAACTGCTCAACACACTGAACTGCTCTGTACAGCACTGAACTGCTCAACACACTGAACTGCTCACTGCCATGTACGAAGCCGTTTCAACACCACACTGCACTGTTCCACTGCTCCACCTCGCCCCACTACGCACTGCTCCATATTTCACATTAGGCCGTTTCCCACCCCGCCCCCTTACAGAACCATCATTCTCAATCAGGTAGCCCGGTACCTGACACCCCCACAACAAAAACCGGCGTGACTCTTGAGTGTCAGCCTAAGAAGTAATGAGGACTCCCACACACGCCACTTCGGGGTCTGGGACTCGCTCTGGTCACGTGATACCGCTATATTAGCAGCCATTAGGGCAGCCTCTAGGCAACACATCAACTGTAATCACCTTCAAATATCGGACCTTTAAAAAGGAACTGCCGTTTTCATTTCACTACAGAAATGTAAATATGAAAATATTATATTTAATAATCCACCCCGTTATGTTTTATTAACTGAGCAGGGGGATTCATATTTAATCAGATTATTCCACATTGCCTGCTTTTGGAGCAATGTCAGTTGAGTTTTAAATGAAAAGTGCGCACTTGGCAGGATTTTGCTAATATCACAAGGGTCCCAAAGCCAGGCACGACTATAGTAAATATAACAAATAACAAATACCATATAAATGGGTCACTGACAGGTTCACTCCACATATGTGACCCGACATCACGAAATGAGTCGGGTTGCGCGCCTATGCATTTTGAGTAATATGTCCTCAAAGTCTATATGGGTGAAATTAGTGATTATTTGGGGTTATCCTATACAATCTGTCTTCACTGGGTATATTTTCATATCCACTAGGTAAAACTACGTTTATAACAACAAAAAGTACTTTTATTACACATTTTGTTACGTGCATTGTATTGTTCACACCTATACCTTGACTTTAAAGTAAATTTTCTAAGAAATTTAATTTGCATGCACGACCAAATGTTTGGCTATTTTCTGGTAATAATTTGGTCAATTTTCATTCTAGAAGAATAAATTTGGTATCACTGTAAAGCTTAAATTTGGCCCTTTTTGAATATGTCCTTAACTCAAAAAGTGTCATTGTTTGGGGCAACGTGACTCATTTCGTGGTGTTGGGTCACATATATGCGATGCGCGAACTCCCATAGGTTACCAGGGTTGGACAAGGCGTCATTATTACGGGACAGAAAGCACTGCACCGAGTTCAACCAGTCGGTTACAGGCAGGCATACGAGAGCACTTCAGGGATTCCACTTGACTTGGGCCATCTGACATCGGTTTGTAAACATTGCCAGCATTGCCCTCGTTAAAAGTGATAGCAGTCTGACACTGCGTGCGCTCTGATTAATTCAATGATTGGGGTTTTACGCCCTAGGAACACCTGAGATCATATTATGACGAGCACCCCCACTTGCTACAGTGCACCTACGCATGGCAACTGTTCTACTTCCGGCACTATGATACAGTATGTTACCCAGCCACTTTATTCTGAGACAGAACCGACCCATGCTGTTCATTGTGAGTAACCTGTTGTGGTCTTTTGTGGGCTGTTGTGGCCTCTGGTAGCCTATTGTGGCCAGCTGTGATCAGCTGTGATCAGCTGTGGCCTGTTGTAGCCTGATGTAGGCTTTTGTAGCTTGATGTAGCCTGTTATAACCTGTTGTAGTCTATTGTGGCCTGTTGTGGTTTGTTGTGGCCTGTTGTGGTCCGTTGTGGCCTGTTGTGGTCCTTTGTGGTCTGTTTTAGCCTGACGTAGGCTTTTGTAGCCGGCTATAACCTGTTGTGGTCTGTTGTGGCTTGTGGCCTGTGGCAGCCTGTTGTCGCCAGTTGTGGCCCAATATGGTATGTTGTGGTCTGTTGTGGTGGACTGTTGTGGCCTGTTGTAACCTGTTGTAACCTGTTGTAACCTGTTGTAACCCGTTGTAACCTGTTGTAACCTGTTGTAACCTGTTGTAACCTGTTGTAACATGTAACCCATTGCAGCCTGTTGTAACGTGCTGTGGCCTGTAGAAGATCACCCCAAGGGTCGCCACCGGTCAGGTGTACCTCTCAGCAAGCGGAATACAGTATTCTAACTTAAATGATATTCGATATGTAGTATTTGAATGCTTATCATACACTAGGCATTGAATAGAGACAGACCCTACCCATTACTTATATCAGGCATGTGATTGGGTACAGGGGAATAACCTGAATTTGTTAAAAATGTTTTCATGGGGACGCACAACATCCCACTGAGTCGCGAGAGGGATCAAAATAGTGTATTAAGAGGTGTTTCGGCGGCCAGCGAAAAAAAAACTGAATTAAAAAAAACACCTGGAAATCCAGTTTCAGCAGCCAGAAAAACTGGAATTCCGGTTAAAACCGGAGAAATCACATGCCTGTTATATTCACATAATGGGTTACTATATCATGTGATTGTACTGGTTGGTGTGTATGCATGCACAAATTTTAAAAAAACAACGGAATTCCGGTTTCGGCGGCCAGAAAAAAAACTGAATTCCGGTTAAAACCGGAGAAATCACATGCCTGTTATATTCTCATAATGGGTTACTATAACATGTGATGTGTACTGGTTGGTATGTACGCATGTGCAAATATTTTCATTAAAATTATTATACCAGCATAATAACAAGTTTTGTCGATATGTACTGCGCAAGGTAATAATGACTGGAATACTTTTTTAGATTAAAATGATGATTACAATTCTTATACTTGCTGCTCTGTTTACTTTAATTATTGTCTTTCTATAAGCATAATGCGGTTTAATGATTAGAATAGTATCGTCATGAGCTACACCCTCAACACCATTATCACTTCCACCACCATCAACAGACGGGATGGCCGAATGAGTTGAGTGTCCGTCTCCCGTTTTCGTAGATCGTAGGATTCGAACCCAAGGGTTCGAACTCTGGCCGAATCAAACCAATTATTTGGAAACTGATACTTGTCACTTCCTAGCCAGGTGCTTGACATTATTAGGATAGGGCAAGGACTGGTTGACTGAGTGGGATATCAGGTCATGCTGCTGGCGGCCTGGTCTCTCAGTGGATCAGCACTATAACGTCGCCATGAGTGCGCACTGTCACACGTCGGTACCCATCCTGATATGACATTAAATGTTGCCAGGACATAAAGCTCCAACAACCAACAAACCAATCACTTCCACCATCAAACACAGCCAACCCTCCCTCAACTACAACAACAACAACAGCAACACTACCAACAAATAACCCAACCAAAATAGGAGGCAAATATAGAGCATTATGCTTGCAACTCGCAACGCACAATGGTATGTCAGGCGTCACTTTGAGATGTGACGTCACTTAGTCAGGTGATTGGGTCCAATCTTCGACGGCGTCGTAAAACATAGTTCATATAGCATTAGCAACGCACCAGTAGGCACGTTGCCAATATGCATTAAATTGTTCAGAAGACTCATGCATTGCAATGCCGGGCCTTGACCAAACCCGACACGACAGCGCCCGACTGACGACGGAAGAGTAGACCAAATCTGGCATCAGGTTGTGTTAGTGTGCTCTGACTGTTAGCGAGCTGTCTGCATTCGTCGCCTGATTAGAACAATATATAGGCAGGGTTCAGACCCATTTTGACATCAATTCCAGGACTTTCCAGGACTTTAAAGGATATTTCAGTGCAAAATTCTAGGCTGTTTTAAGACGTTTATTAAAGTGCGGTGTGGAGACGGTGTGGAGGTTGTGCGGATGCGGTGTGGGGGGGGGGCGGTGTTGAGGTGATGTGGAGGCGCTGTGGAGGTTGTGTGGAGGTTGTGTGCAAGTAGTGTGGTGTGCGGTGTGCGGTGTGGTGTGGTGCAGAGGCTGTGGGGGCAGCGTGGGAACAATGTGGAGGCAGCATGAAGGCGGTGTGTGGGCGGTGTGGGGGCGGTGTGGAGCGTTGTGGAGGCGTTGTGGAGGCTTTGTGGAGGCAGTGTGGGGGCGGTTTGAGGGTAGTGTGGGGCGGTGTGGGAGCAGTGTGGGGGCGGCGTGGGAGTGCTGTGGGGGCGGCGTGGGAGCGGTGTGGGGGCGGCGTGGGGGAGGCGTGGGGGCAGTGTGGAGGTGGTGTGGGGCAGTGTGGAGGCAGTGTGGGGGCGGTGTGGGGGCCGTGTGGGGGCGGTGTAGAGGCGGTGTGGGGGCGGTGTAGAGGCGGTGTGGGGGCGGTGTGGGGGCGGGACAAGCTTGACTGACGACCAGAGGCAACGTCCCGCTGACGGTCGGAAGCGATATTGATCCAGCACAGGCCGGGGACGGGACAGGGGCACTCAGTACCGGACACTGCGCAGAACGCACCGGGACCACTCCTCATCTCACAGCCAGAGAGGCCTGTAATGGCCGGTGCACACCTACCGTTTGTGCCCCGTTTGTGCGTGCACACCTCCTGTTTCGCGCACAAAAATCGCTAGGTGTGCGCCCCCCGCGCACACCTACCGATTGCGATTCGCGACTTTTCAGGGCTAAAACTGCTTGCTTACGCATACGATTCGCGATTCGAAAAATGAATCGGCCCATTCTCAGTCTTAAGCTCGTCGCGAGTTTTAGTGCGCGAATCGTAAACGGTAGGTGTGCACCGGCCATAAGGACAAGACGTGTGAACACCGCGAGGACTAAGACACAACTGGTTTATTATTCGTTCCACTTACCCATGCGTCCATGTGACGTCATCTGGGTTCGATGCTCTCGCGGCCTCTCGCCGGCCCGCGATACCATACAGCAATACGCACGATAGGGTACTTACATATATTACAAGGCCCAGCACACACAAAGCTAAACTAACCGGACTAATGACGCCTCGTAATTAAGAAACCTTCTGAAAGTCGCGATATTGGCAACTATATATGCCACATTATCCTGACACTGAGGCAACCAGTCCTTGCCATATCCTAATAACGCCGACCACCTGACTAAAAAGCGACAAGTATCAATTTTTAAGTCATTGGTTTGACTCGACCAAGGTTCAAACCCCACGATCTACTAAGCGGGAGACGGACGCTGAACTCCTTCGGCCATCCAGTCTGGTCCTAAATGATGGTTGGTGGTGGTGGTGGTGGTTGGGGGTAAGTGTTGAGGGTTGAGGGTTGAGGGTAGAGGTAGAGAGCGAGGTAGAGAGAGGTAGAGAGAGGTAGAGAGAGTGGTAGAGAGAGAGGTAGAGAGAGAGGTAGAGAGAGTGGTAGAGAGAGGTATGTAGAGAGAGGTAGAGAGAGAGGTAGAGAGAGAGAGGTAGAGAGGTAGAGAGAGAGGTAGAGAGGTAGAGAGAGGTAGACAGAGGTAGAGAGAGGTAGACAGAGGTAGACAGAGAGGTAGAGAGAGAGGTAGACAGAGAGGTAGACAGAGAGGTAGACAGAGAGAGGAAGAGAGAGCAGTAGAGAGAGGTAGGGAGAGGTAGGGAGAGGTAGAGAGAGAGGTAGAGAGAGAGGTAGAGAGATGGTAGAGATAGAGAGAGGTAGGCAGAGAGGAAGAGAGAGGTAGAGAGGTAGAGAGATGTAGAGAGAGGGGTAGAGAGATGTAGAGAGAGAGGTGTAGAGAGAGGTAGAGAGAGAGGTATACGGAGAGAGGAAGAGAGGTGGACAGAGATGTAGAGAGATAGGTAGAGAGAGGTAGAGTGAGAGATAGGGAGAGGTATAGAGAGGTAGAGAGAGATGTAGGGAGATGTAGAGAGAGGTAGGGAGAGGTAGAGAGAGGTAGAGAGAGGTAGAGAGAGAGGTAGAGAGAGAGGTAGAGAGAGAGGTAGAGAGAGAGAGGTAGAGATAGAGACAGAGGTAGAGAGAGGTAGAGATAGAGAGGTAGAGATAGAGAGGTAGAGAGAGGTAGAGATAGAGAGGTATAGAGAGATAGACAGAGAGGTAGAGAGAGAAGCAGAGAGAGAGACAGGCAGAGACAGAGAGAGAAACAGAGCGAGACAGAGAGAGATGGGGGAGGGGAAGGAGGTGGGGGGGGGGGTAAAATAAAACACAGCCAGCCTTGCCAATCGCCCCACCAAACCACCGGCTACTTGTTGGCGATAGGGCCACCGAGTACCCAACCACACCCCGCCCCAGACAGACCCAGCCAGAAGACACGCGACCTGTAGCAGTTCGCGGCCTGCACCCCCCCCCCCCCCCCACCACAACCATCACCACCATCGCCACCACATCCACCCACCCACACCACCCACACACTGCCCGCGACACGGCTGTGCGTTATCGACTCTGATGGGGGGGGGGGGGGGCGGCCAATGTCAATACATACAGTCCCTGACGTCACTGAGCCCGTGCAAAGTGAGAGAGAGCCTTGTGCCTGCTGCCTGTTATGGCGTAAAGGAGAAGGCGTGGTGGTGGTGTGGTGTTGTAAAATATTCCGATTTAATGCATTGGTTGGGGAATGCAAATGTTCTAATACTGATCGGGTATACGTGACCAGGTGCATGTATGTGTATATGTAGGTGCTGATGGTGCCTGAGTGAGATGTAAATAGACATAGTGGTGCTGGCAGGGCTGTGTGTAAGGGGCACTCAGAGCCTACCCCTCCCCCCTCTGCTAGTTAGGATCACCACACTCAGGCTGAAGGCAGGGCCCGTATGCAGGAAACTATGTTACGGAAGTTTGGTGTTAGCCGTTAAATGCGTATAGCTATCCCCGGCCGGGTGAAGTAAGTCAAGTGGTATGCAGAAGCACCTAAACGGTTAGTGTTAGCTAAACGTGAATTTATTTATAGATTTGGGAAATCCCTCTGGGTCTCTACCCATATATTAGGCTTAAATATATTAAATGCTATCATATTTAACAGAATTAGATACGCAATAAGTGAAATTTGATTAAATTAACCCTAAATTCGAAGCAATATTAACGCTGCCACCGTAATGGCGGCGATATTAATAGTTATATTTTCGAATCGACGTACGTAAAGTAAACAAACCGCCGCCGCCGCCGCCAGTATGGATAGCGACGTCGATGCGGCGGCGGTGGCGATTTGTTTACTTTACGTTCGGCGATTCGAAAATATAACTATTAATATCGCCGCCAATGCAGCGGTAGCCTTAATAACGCTTCGAATTTAGGGTTAAATTGCTCAAATTTCACTTATTGCGTATGTAATTCTGTTAAATATGACAGCATTGAATAGATTTCGGCACAACCTTACGCTAACACCGCCCGTAAACGTCCTATGCAACGGGGTTAGTGTCGCGGACATTAAATGCGTGGTGTTAGCGTAACACCGCCTCCCGCATACTGACTTTTCGGCGCTAAACCAGAAATCCCCTCTAAACGCGTTTTGGCTTGGTAACACCGACTCCTGCATATGGCCCCAGGTAGGTGGTGTGCAGGGGAGCCACACAGCTTGGTGGTGATGGGCAGATCACTGGTAACCATGGGGACCTGGGGCCGTATGCAGGAGTCAGTGTTAGCGGGTTTTGGTGTTAGAGCCTGTTACCGTTTAGCTATCACCGAAATCGGGAACTGTGTCAAGTCGTATGCAGGAGCGCGTAACACTTACATTATAGCTAAACGTGAATTTATTAATAGATTTGGGAAATCCCTCTGCGTTTGTAGGCATATATTAGGCTCAAATGTATTAAATGCGATCATATTTAACAGAATTACATACGCAATAAGTGAAATTTATTCAAATTAATCCTAAATTCGAACCCTCCTTAAGGCTACCGCCGCATTGGCGGCGATATTACTAGTTATATTTTCGAATCGACGAACGTAAAGTAAACAAATCGCCGCCGCCGCCAGTATGGAAAGGGAGGTCGATGCGGCGGCGGCGATTTGTTTACTTTACGTTCGTCGATTCGAAAATATAACTATTAATATCGCCGCCAATGCGGCGGTAGCCTTAAGGAGGGTTCGAATTTAGGGTTAATTTGAATAAATTTCACTTATTGCGTATCTAATTCTGTTAAATATGACAGCATTGAATAGATTTGGGCCTAATAAACTCGCTAAACCTAATATTTTTTAGGGGTAAGGTAACACCGGTTAAGCCTTTGGTGTTAGGCCTAACACTGACTCGTGCATACAATTTTTTCGCCGCTAACCCGGAATTCCCGCCAAACACCGTTTTGCCTCCCTAACACTCACTCCTGCATACGGCCCCAGGATTGGTAGAGCTCAGAATGCTTGTTTTCCATTGGGGGAAAGGGGTGGGGTGATACTCTACAATGAACCCATGTACCATATAAATAATAAACCAGAGGGCTTGACTCTCTCTCTTCTTTCACACTTTATACTTTTCCTTTCTCTTTGTTTGTATTGATTTCACTATAGCCTGCCTACACAACCACAAATTCGAGCCGTAGACTTTACATACTGGTGACCAACACAGGTGGAGGAAGGTTTCAACTTTAGTTTATGGAGACCTAGTCTTTACAGTGTGGTGTAGTGTGCTGTGGTGGGTTGTGGTGGTCACTGGTGGTGTGGAGTGGTGGTGTGGTGGTGGTGGTATGAAGGTGGTGTGGTGGTGGTGTGATGGTGGTGGTGTAGTGGTGTGGCGGTGGTGGTGGTGTGGTGGTGGTGGTGGTGGTGGTGTGATGGTGGTGGTTTTGGTGTGGTGATGGTGGTGGTTTTGGTGTGGTGTTGTGGTGGTGGAGGTGTGGTGGTAGTGGCGGTGGTGTGGGGGTTATGGTGGTGTTATGGATGTGGTGGTGGTGGTGTGGTGGTGGTGGTGTGATCGTGGTGGTGGTGTGGTGGTGGTGTGGTGGTGGTGGTGGTGGTGATGGTGGTGTTATGGATGTGGTGGTGGTGGTGGTGGTGGTGGTAGTGGTGGTGGTGGTGGTGGCGGTGGTGTGGTCGTAATAGTGATGGTGGTGGTGGCGGTGGTAGTTAGGCCCTTGCTGATGACGCAATGAGTATGATACAGATTGTGAAGTGTTCAAAATGCTAACAACACACAATATAATAACTTTGGATAAATACAGTAGTACCTGTCGTTAGCGACCCCTGTAATTAATGAGCCCCTGCCATGTGCAGATACCTTTTTAATAGACAAACTGGTTTATTTCACCGTTTCTCCCAATGGCAAGGCATCTGTTATCTCAGGACAACACTGGTCTGGATGAAGAGTGTCTGTTGAAGAGAGGTACTATTGGGTAGAGTATCTCGCCATTGGGGAAATTCAAATTATAACAATGTGAAACTATTTTGACACAAGACATAATGTAATCGAGTGACAATACTATGTCCATTCCCTATGTAAGATGTCGTGGGTTCGATCCCTGGCCAAGTCAAAGCAAAAACTAACCAAATTAAAACTCGTTGTCACCTTGCATGGCACTCAGTATTGCTAGGATAGGACAAGAGCGAGTTGGTAGTGTCAGGATACTGTAAATGTTTGTTTTTTGTTTTACGTCCTAGCGACATCTAAGGTAAATGAGTGGGACACCAGGTTATGGCATATGTGGACTGGTATCCAAGTGGGGGCAGCACCATTAAGTCAGTGAATTTATACAGTCACAAGTTTGTACTCATCCTGACATACATGCCCTCAAATATTGCTAGGACGAACACCCACAGTCAGCTACTGAATTGTAAAGCGGCAATTTCAGAAGGCGTTATACTTTGATGGTCTAGTTCCCTAATTGACCTTTGTAACAGCAGCAATAGATTCCTTTCCACATTGTTTTATTGAACACCGCTGTCCCGAAGTGGAAAGTGTTACTACTTAAGGTGCCACAATCTAATGGGTTAAGTTTCTAACAAATTGATTTTTAGATAAATATAATAAATTAATGTCATAATTGACCTTACTTCAGTTTGAAGTAACTTTTATTATGAATGATTAATTTTGTCTATGTTTTAATGTTGGCATGCTTGTTAAAGTTAGGACACCAGCAAAGTAAATCTTGTTTTATTTAATGACACCTCTAGAGCACATTGGTTTTCATATCATCGGCTATTGGACGTAAAATATATGGTCTTTCTGACATATTTCTTTGGAGGAAACCTGCTGGCCACCAGGTAGGCTACAGTAGCACTTTTTTATTAAATTGATTTAATGTGCCCTTCTTCTCTTTTTTTTGACGCTGTGTTTATACTGTCCATAACATGTAAGCTCGAGTGCTCGGGCTTGTTTTCAATGCTGTAGTAGTGGTTTAATCTTATCACACAGTAGGAGGTGATAAGATGTTTTTGTTTCTCACACAGTAGCAGGTACATGGTGGTTATTTAGTATCTGTCGATGTTTGAACTTGTTTTGTGTTGGGGTTGGCTATGCAAGGTCGATCCAAAATAAGGAAGGACTGCTAGGTAGCTGTTAGGCGTGGCAGTTAAGTGTTTTTGGCTCGTAGATGTTTGAGCTTGTTTTGTGTTGGGTTTGGCTATCCAAGGTCAATCCGAAATAGGGAAGGACCATTAGATAGCTAATGGTTTTAATTCTAAGTGTAGGTGTTATTGGTTTTATTTTCTGATCACCCTTGTAGTGGGGTGCGAATAGCATATATTAGTTTTTTAGCTTCTTTGTTTTTGTTTTACTACTACATATGCAGAATCAAATGCTTAAATCTAAGTTGGATATGCAGGATCAAAGCTAGGCGAGCGTCCTGGTTTAGAAAAAAAATGATGCTTTCATCGGATTATGTAGCTTTAACTTTAAGTATTTGTCAATTACGTTGCACCCACCAACTGCCTGTCTGCCTTGGCAATGGTCCAGAAACCGGCAGTGGCAGCTTCCTGCAACCATGACTTATCTACATAGAAATCTGCATACAGCCACCTCCATTAAAATGCAACTGCAGAGGCAGAATCAATGATCTTATCTAGATGAACCAGTGTAGGCGAGAGAGGGCGTAGGTTTGGCGTATGAAGTTTTGAACAGAACTAATGTAATGCATGAGGTATTATGCGAGTATAAATATACAGAAGGGAATATTACTTATTATTATGATTATTGTTATACCGGTCACCATCTCGGCCCACCTCGCCTCCACCGGATGTTGGCCAGTGCCAGTCGCACCGGAGGATTTGTTCTTTCAACACACTGGTTCCAATGTGAATGTTCGTCATCCAATATGTAATGTTTAATCGGCTATACAGATCGCGGTGCCGAATTCAGTTGTTGTTGTTGTTGTTCAGGTAACCAGGGAACTGTGTGTGTGAGCATAGTGCTCACTAGTGACCAGTCGAGGGCGTGGAGAAGTGGCTCACTGCGTCGTGCTCGATGCGCGCAGTGTTCTGAGAAGCTCATCAGTGGAGTGTGAATGGTTTTGTAGGGAGCATTGCAGTCCAGTTTGTTGCAAGCAGCACAATGGAGAAGTGAGAGTAGCTTTGTTGAGCACATAGCAGTCCAGTTTGTTGTAAGCAGCACAATGGAGTAGTGAGAGTTGCTTTGTTGAGCACATAGTAATTCAGTTTGTTGTAAGCAGCACAATGGAGTAGTGAGAGTAGCTTTGTTGAGCACATAGTAATTCAGTTTGTTGTAAGCAGCACAATGAGGTAGTGAGAGTAGCTTTGTTGAGCACATAGCAGTCCAGTTTGTTGTGAGCAGCACAATGGAGTAGTGAGAGTAGCTTTGTTGAGCACATAGCAGTCCAGTTTGTTGTAAGCAGCACAATGGAGAAGTGAGAGTAGCTTTGTTGAGCACATAGTAATTCAGTTTGTTGTAAGCAGCACAATGGAGTAGTGAGAGTAGCTTTGTTGAGCACATAGTAATTCAGTTTGTTGTAAGCAGCACAATGGAGTAGTGAGAGTAGCTTTGTTGAGCACATAGTAATTCAGTTTGTTGTAAGCAGCACAATGGAGTAGTGAGAGTAGCTTTGTTGAGCACATAGCAGTTCAGTTTGTTGTGAGCAGCACAATGGAGCAGTGAGAGTAGCTTTGTTGAGCACATAGCAGTTCAGTTTGTTGTGAGCAGCACAACGGAGTAGGGAGAGTAGCTTTGTTCAGCGCGTAGTAATTCAAATTGTTATGAGCAGCTCAGTAGAGTGTGAGTGGTTTGTGGGGAGCATAGCAGTTCAGTTAGTTATGAGCAGCTCCGTGGAGTGTAAGTGGTTTTATTGAGAGCGTGGCAATTCAGTTTGTTGTTAGCAACTCTGTAGTTTTGTAAGGAGCAAATCAGTTCAGTCTGTTGTGAGCAGCTCAGTGGAGTGTAACAATTCACTTTTGTGAGCAGCTCAGTGTCTCCTTAGCAAATCTACTGACCTCGCAAAAAATCGCGAATCGCACATGGGTGTATTCCCACCACACTCGGATATACATATCCGTCTCTGAATGTGCCTGGCGGGCATGACACATCTCAGCAGTTCTTCCTCTGTTTTAGATGAGTCAGCAGATTCAGCAAGATCCGTGCTGCCCGGCCCGACTTGTCTCCGCAGCAGGAGCTTACCACCACACCACATAGTCCTGGACCTGCCATAGAGACCTGTATACAACTGCGGAAGAGGAGAATTTGAATGTTGGTTTGAGTAATAGACATATATATAGCTTTAAAACTTCACTTGCCATCTTGCATTTCCAAGTGACCTAGATTTCTAACAAACTTGAAACCCCCTCCAGTGACTCGGGCAACATAGATTTAGTGGGTAACAACATATTATTCATCCTTCAAGGTCAAATACTTTAAAAGTTATCACTGTTTGAAATTTTGAAACGGTTGCTATGGTGGCCATCTTGGATTTCTGGTGACCTAGACTTCAGACAACCTTACAAACCCCTTTAGTGACTCAAGTTGCCTTGATTTGTAGAGGAAAGACCCCAAATTCATTCCTCTAGGGGAAATAACTTTGGAATTATAATCATTACAAATTTCACCCGGTTGCTATGGGTGGCCATTTTTAAACACGTCCGTTTCCGAGTTTTGCACGGCTTTTCAAAATTCCACCTAGTGAAGTTTTAAAGCTATATGTGTCTATTATTCAAACCAACATTCAAATTCTCCTCTTCAGCAGTTCTATACAGGTCTCTATGGCAGGCAGGCACTGGACTAACGGAGACAGTAGGGCACCGGGCCCCCTCCAACACGACGGGTGGCTGGTTGTTGGTGTTTTACGTCCTGGCAATATCTAAGGTCATATCAGGACGGGTACCCACTTGTGACAGTGCGCACTCATGGCAAATTGATGGTGCTGCCCCACTAGGAGACCAGGCTGCCAACACCATGACCTGATCTCCCACTCAGTCACATTATCCTGAAACTGAGCCAACATGTCCTTGTCATATCCTAATAATGCCAAGTGCCTGGCTAGGAGGCGACAAGTATCAATTTTTAAATTATTGGTTTGACTCGACCAGGGTTCAACCCGTGGGTTTGAATCCCATGATCTACCAAATCGAGAGATGGACGCTTAACTCATGGTGTTCTCTGTGGCAGAGTGGTTCGAGTGTCTGACTTTTTTCTAGGTCGGACTCCTAATCTAAAGGTCGGTGGTTCAATTCCCCTCTGCCACTTTGGATTTCCACCGCTGTGTATAACTTACAGCGTCATCAAAGGCCGATTGCTCTCATACCATGTCTGCCACTTTGGATTTCCACCGCTGTGTATAACTTACAGCGTCATCAAAGGCCGATTGCTCTCATACCATGTCTATGTGGTGTGGGAGGTTAAAAATCCCTTGGGGCGGTAAAAGTGTAGGCTCGGGCTTTCTATCGAGAAACTGTCTAATGGTGAAGAAAAGTCTACTCAGACTTATCCATGATATGCAGTATAAATCTTCAATCATTCGGCCATCCCGTCTGGTCCCCCAACACGACGGAATGGTGGGGTCTTCTGTGGGTTATGAACCCAGCCATATACCAAGTTAGACGGTTCGGTTTATTTGGGTTTTACACCCTAGAAACAACTTATGCAATATCAGGACGGCTGAAGACCAGCAACTATGTGCGCTCATGACCATTTTATAGTGCTACATCACTAGGATACCATTCTACCAGCATCGTTTTCTGATATCTCATTCAGTCACATTATCCTAACACTAAACCAACCAGTCCCTACCCTCTCTTAAAGCTGCATTATAAGGTAATTATAACAACTGTCACAAGTCAGTACCCGTCCTGATATGACCTTAGATGTTGCCATGACGTAAAACTCCAACAACCAACCAACCAACCTTCACTGACGCCAGTTAATCAGTGCGGGATAATGTATCAGTCTCCCGAGGGTACATCCGCAGGCACGGCAGTACAACGCCTGTATTCCACGATAAGACCCCGTGCGTTACCATGTATAGCCCTTTGTCCGCCTATCTAACCATTACATCAATGTTGTGTATTGATTAGCTAGATTACGTCATTCTCCTGATAGCCAACAGCTTCAATATGCAGCAGCAGGGCCTCGACGAGACAGTCGGGTAACCAGTAAAAGACGCCATGACTTCTCACATGGAGATTAGACTAGGTGAATAAGTCTGTATAAATCGTCGTCGGTCTTTGGCTTGGACATACACAACTATTGCACAGAGAATACATAAGCTGGGAATATGAATAAAAAAGGAATAGAAATCGTGTAGCTGTTCCATGTCTCCCCATACAACAAACCAATGTAGGAAAGAACAGTCAGCCCAGGCCACAGTTCAAAGTGGGATCTCCTTAAAAAGTAGACAGGTAGACAGACAGGTAGGCAGACATGCAGACATGCATGTAGACAGGCAGACAGACAGGCGGGCAGGTATACAAGCAGACAGACAGACAGGCAGGCAGACAGGCAGACAGACAGACAGACAGGCATACAGACAGACAGGCAGACAGGCAGGCAGGGAGACAGGCAGGGAGACAGGCAGGTAGACAGGCAGGTAGACAGGCAGGTAGACAGGCAGGTAGACAGACAGGTAGACAGACAGGTAGACAGGCAGGTAGACATACAACAGACAGACAGATAGACAGACATACAGACAGAGAGACAGACAGACAGACGGGTAGACAGGCAGGCTAACAGACAGACAGACAAACCTCTCCCAACCAAACCATCCATACCTGTTTAAACGAATACACAGTAGCCTGAAGATGGGACTAGCTTCACTTGTATCATGACGTATCACAATCAATGTAAGGAGCCGTGGCGTGCATAGACAATTTAGTCCCTCCATTATTTATTTTATTTTATTGTATTTGTATTTATATATTCGTTGATTAAACAGAGGAGGAAAATTCAACTGCAAACAATTGGTTTTTATTGCTATGCCCTTTGCCATATCCTAGAAATGCTGAGAGAACGGATCGGAAAAAGGAAAGGAAAGCTTTTCGTATATTTAACGACGCCTCTAGAGCGCATTGATATTTATCATCGGCTATTGGACGTCAAACATATGGTCATCCTGACATATTTCTTTGGAAGAAACCCTCTGCCGCCATTACGCTACTCTTTCCGATAGGCAGAAAGGTCTTTTATATGCACCTTCCCATGGGCAGGACAGCACATACCACAGCCTTTGATGAACCAGTTGTGGACCAATGGTTGGAATGGAAAATAGCACAAACTGCAAATGGGTCCACTGAGCAGGATCGATCAGATGATCCACACCTTCACAGGTGGACACCTGAGCTACGTCCCGCGCGCGCGTGTGTATGTGTGTGTATGTGTGAGTGTGAGTGTGAGTGTGAGTGTGCGAGCGCGTTGTGATGGGGGACGCGGATAAAGCTGTATGGTAGCCATTAAAAGGACCACCTTGTTTGCAGTAAATAATTTTCATTCATTGAATAAGGTTCTTTTGCCAGCACCAAAGCAGCAGTTTTCCGGGCATGTAAAAAGTGTGTATATTTAGACGAATTAGACACATAGATTACTGCTGTTAAATATAATCTAAACTAGGAAACATGACAATACAATGGAATCCTATGCTGACGACAGCTTCTCCTGCATCCCCTTTCTCTTTCTTATGTCCCTCCTCCAGACATCCTGCCCTAAATACCCACATCCCCCCCCCCCCCCCCAGCTCCCTCCTCCTCTCCCAGTCGCCCCCTCCTCCTCCTCCTCTCCCAGTCTCCTCTACTCTGCCTCCTCCCTTCCCCCTCTCCCAGTCTTCGTTACTCCGCCTCCCCCCTTCCTCCTCCTCCTCCTCTCCCAGTCTCCTCTACTCTGCCTCCTCCCTTCCCCCTCTCCCAGTCTTCGTTACTCCGCCTCCCCCCTTCCCCTCCTTCTCCTCTCCCAGTCTCCTCTACTCTGCCTCCTCCCTTCCCCCTCTCAGTCTTCTCTATCTTCCGACTCATTTCCTCCTTCTCCTTGCTCTGCTGCCTCCTGATTTCTCCTCCTCTTCCTCTCACAGTCTTCTCTACTCCGCCTACCCTTCCTTCTCCCCCTCCTCCTCCTCTCCCATTCACCTCCTCTACTCCGCCTCCTCCTTCTTCCTCCTCCCCTTCGCCTCCCAGTCTTCTCTCCTCCTCCTCCTCCTCCACTCTGCCTCCCCCTCCTCTCTTCCTTCAGTCTTCTCCTCTACTCCGCCTCCCCCCTTCCTCCTCCTCCTCCTCCCTCTCCATTCACCTCCTCTCTACTCCGCCTCCCCCCTTCCTCCTCTTCCTCCTCCTCATCTCCCATTCACCTCCTCTACTGCGCCTCCCCCTGTCCCCCCCTCCTCCCTCCTCTCCCCACTCTTCTCCTCTACTCCGCCTCCCCTGTCCTCCTCCTCCTCCTCCCCATTCACCTCCTCTACTCCGCCTCCTCCCTCTTCTCCTTCCTCTCCCATTCACCTCCTCTACTCCGCCTCCACCCCTCCTCCTTCTCCTCTCCCATTCACCTCCTCTACCCCGCCTCCCCTCTTCCTCCCTCTCCTCCTCTCCCATTCACCTCTCTACCCCCGCTCCCCTCTTCCTCCTCTCCTCTCCCATTCACCTCCTCTACTCCGCCTACCCCCCCTCCTCTCCTCCTCCTCTCCCATTTCACCTCCTCTACTCCGCCTCCCCTGTCCTCCTCCTTCTCCTCTCCCATTCACCTCCTCTACTCCGCTTCCCCTTCCTCCTCCTCCTCCGCCTCCTCTCCCACTCTTCTCCTCTACTCCGCCTCCCCCTGTCCTCCTCCTCCTCCTCTCCCATTCACCTCCTCTACCCCGCCTCCCCTCTTCCTCCTCTCCCATTCACCTCCTCTACTCCGCCATAGTCCGGTGGTGATTTAAGGATGTAGAAACAATGTATTCAGCAGAAGATACACTTTTTTTCAGTTAGCATCATAGCTGATAATAACATTTCAGCTAAGAATAATAACAGGTTTCAGTAGATATTACAATGGCAGTCACTTATTTCAATCTCAGTCAAGTGATAAATGGAAGGATGAAAGGTAATCATCTTATTTAGGGGAGCGAGATTTTGCAAGAAGCTTTGATACATGCTCAGTGGTAATTAGTTGGCAATTAGTCTGGATAGTTTGTTTGTCAGAGTTTTAGGTCCTACCAACATCTAAGGTCATATCAGGGCGGAGTCCTGATAGTTTGTTTGTTGTTGGTTTACGTCCTAACAACATCTAAGGTCATATCAGGATGGGCACCAACTTGTGACCATGTGCACTCATGGTGACTTTGTAGTGCTGACAGCATCATGACTCGATATCTCACAGTCACAGTATCCTGATACTGTGCTAACCAGTCCTTGTCCTATCCTATTAAATTCAGGGATGAAAGTTGTCTCCAGCAAAACATGCAGAAACTAAGCCGAGATTACACCGACGGCGAATTTCCGCGAAAACTCGGATTTTCTCCCATAGACTTAGCACCGTCAAGGAATCACGGAAAAATGCCGGAAGTCATGTTTCAACTATCTTTGTTGTGCCTGGATTATCGCACATGCCTAGCTCGTACTTGTTTGGGTTTATGTTCTAGCTACATCTAAGGCCATATTAAAATGGAATTCGAACTGTCTAACTGTTGTCATATAAATACATCCTGATTCCTTTGAATTGTGTTTAACGTTAATGGTTAAATATAATAAATCGCGGAAATCAGCGAAACCGCGGAGATCTTTCATCCCTGATAATGCCCAGGACCAGGCTAGGTAGCGACCAGGGTAGGTAGCGACAAGTATCAATTTTATAAGTCATTGGTTTGACTCGGCTGGGATTCGAACTCCCGACCTTCAACACGGGATCCAACGCGCCCGGTGAGTCGTGGTAGTGTCTAAATGTAAAATATTCCGATAATCGGCAGAGGGGGGAAATGGAAATCCTCTATTATTATTTTGTGTGGCCAGCTTGGCCCATGCTTGAGGGCAGGTAATTATAGACATAGGGATGATTGGCAGGTCTGGGTGAGTGCACTCAGGGCCTGGCTCTCTGCTGAGGTAGGGGTCAATGCACAGAGGGGTCAAGGTTGATGGTGGCCACAGGTCAACCAACTCTGGGGGTGGGCAGACCACTGGTGGTCATGGTAACCAGAAATGCTGCTTCCCTATTGGAGGAACTGGGAATGCTGCTTCCCTATTGGTTGGAGTGAATGGCATGATCCTATACCAGGGATCCATATACTATATATAATAAACCAGAGGGGCTTAGACTCTCTCTTAGTCTTACACTCTTACTTTTGCTTTACTTTCTCTTTCGCTTTCACTTTAGCCTACCTACATAGCCACAGACTCGAACACCGACTCTACATAATGACAAACTTGGTTTGCATTGGGGAAAATAGTGAATATATAACTAGTTGTTCGGGAGGGTGTTGGGAAGTTCGAGGGCTGGTAAGGTGATAAGGTCCAGACGATGGCGTGCTGGGTGGGGCAAGTGTGGATAGGTTACTTCTAAATTGAACTGGTTTTATGTCCCAGTGTAAGGACACATGAAGGACAGCTGCCTCTGTCAACATGACCCCAGCATACAGGGGTCTGGGTGGGCTCCAACAATACGCACACATGGCGTATTAATGGTGGTGGTGGTGGTGGTGGTGGTGGTGAGTTGTGGTGGTGGTGGTGAGTTGTGGTGGTGAGTTGTGGTGGTGAGGGTGAGTTGTGGTGGTGAGTTGTAGTGGTGAGGGTGAGTTGTGGTGGTGAGTTGTGGTGGTGAGTTGTGGTGGTGAGTTGTGGTGGTGGTGGTGAGTTGTGGTGGTGAGTTGTGGTGGTGAGTGGTGGTGGTGGTGAGTTGTGGTGGTGGTGGTGAGTTGTGGTGGTGGTGGTGAGTTGTGGTGGTGGTGGTGAGTAGGTGGTGGTGGTGGTGGTGGTGAGTTGTGGTGGTGGTGGTGGTGGTGGTGGTGGTGAGTGGTGAGTTGTGGTGGTGGTGGTGAGTTGTGGTTGTGGTGGTGAGTTGTGGTTGTGGTGGTGGTGAGTTGTGGTTGTGGTGAGTTGTGGTGGTGGTGGTGGTGGTGGTGAGTTGTGGTAGTGGTGGTGAGTTGTGGTGGTGGTGGTGGTGGTGAGTTGTGGTGGTGGTGGTGAGTGGTGAGTGGTGAGTGGTAGTGGTGGTGGTGAGTTGCTGGTATTCGAGCACCACACTGTCGATAAATGCTGCTTCTATGAGGTTTCCGATAGGCATTATTAACCGCATGAATGCCCAGCAAGACCTAATGAATCAGGCAAGTATGAAGAAACCATGCACCACCGCTGATTTGCTATTAGGAACCTTGTCGATCCATGAATCACTAGAGCATGACCTCTTAAGTCTATTGGGATCACACTATGTTGTTAATCAGACTAAGTGACGCACTTAGTAGGTGTCTGGCAGGCATAGTATTGTGGAGAATTAGTGGAATTGCTTCACTTGGTAGAGGTCTGGCAGGCATAGTCGGATGGTGAATGAGTGGAATTGCCTCACTTGGTACTATGGTAGAGGTCTGGCAGGCATAGTCTGATGATGAATGAGTGGAATTGTCTCACTTGGTAGGTGTCTGACAGGCATAGTCTGATGGTGAATGAGTGGAATTGTCTCACTTGGTAGGTGTCCGGTGGGCATAGCCTCATGGCAAATAAGTGGAATTGTCTCACTTGGCAGGTGTCTGGCAGGCATAGTTTGATGGTGAATGAGTGGAATTGTCTCACTTGGTAGGTGTCTGGCAGGCAGTCTGACGGTGAATGAGTGGAATTGTCTCAATTGGTAGAGGTCTGGCAGGTATATTCTGACGGTGAATGAGTGGAATTGTCTCACTTGGTAGAGGTCTGGCAGGCATAGTATGATGGTGAATGAGTGGAATTGTCTCACTTGGTAGGTGTCTGGTGGGCATAGTCTGGTGTAGATAAAGGATTCACCCGGTACTCGCAGTACACGGGTGAAGACCAGACTTATATCAAAACGGTCGAAAAATCGGGCTAATGAACTGAGTCTTTATGAGAGCCTAATTTCACAATTTAAGAAGCAACATTTATTCTTTGTATATGTCTTCATATTTACCCGCTACCTTTGAGTTGAAAAATATAATAAAATATCTAGTTTAAAGTTTGTAAAAGGGAAAGTCAACGGCATTGTCGTAGCGCCGCCAGGGGTGGTGTGTTGCTTCTCGCTCATATTCACAAACTCCCCCCCCCCCCCCCACCTGTGCCTATATATGTAGCCATTTGATCCTGGAACCACAGTTTCTACTTCATGTTCCATACTAAAGCTATTTTCACCCGTATTTACACTACATTGTCGTTCACCCGTGTACTACAAGGGTGAATCTTTTATCTACGTCTGTTGGTGAATGAGTGGAATTGTCTCACTTTGTAGGGTTCCGGTGGGCATAGTCTGGTGGTGAATGAGCGGAATTGTCTCACTTGGTAGGTGTCCGGTGGGCATAGTCTGGTGGTGAATGAGTGGAATTGTCTCAATTGGTAGGTGTCTGGTGGGCATAGCCTGGTGGTAAAGGAGCGGAATTGTCTCACTTGGTAATGTCCAGTAGGCATAGTTTGGTGGTGAATGAGAGGAATTGTCTCACTTGGTAAGTATCTGGCGGGCATAGTCTGGTAGCGAATGGGGGCATGCCAGCAATACTTCAGTCATGGTTCTGATCATTGGTCCGTGACTGCTTACATGGCTCAGTAATCCCAGTCAGTAAGGGAACGACAAGAATGGAGAACAAATTAAGAAAGTCTATACCTTTATCCTACTCTAAGCTGGTATGATTCATAAATAACCCTCACCTTCTCCACATACAGATTTATGAATGTTCTAGTATTACTATACTCAATAAGATAAACATTGTCATATGGTTGACACGCCGTTTATGAACATTCAAGTGATCACACTATTTTATATTATACAAATCACTTTAGTCCGGTAATCCAATGCTTACCCCACATTATACAGGGTGATTTGCTTCCGTCTAGTTCAGGATAAAATGTCATGCGTCAAAGGCCATTTCTATACAGTAGTTAATCTAATCTTTGAGTTCATATGGTAATGCAGTGGTACCAGTTTTCGGTAATCATTGGGACTGGTAAGCCCCCTGCCATGTGCAAGCAATCTTTGGATATATACAAACTGTTTTTGTCTCATCAAACTGTCCCTTCGATAACAGGACACTTGCTATTTCAAGACAGCATTGGTCTGGATACAAAGTTATCCTTTGAAGACAGGTACACTCCCCAGAAGCTCAAACTCTGCATACAGGATTCAATATCAGAAAATGTGTGTTTGTGTGTTGTTGTTTTACGTCCTAGTAACATCCGAGGTCATATCAGGACATGTACCGACTTGTGGCAGTGTGCACTCATGCACCACTGTCCAGTGGGGCAGCACTATAAAGTCGCCATGAGTGCGCACTGTCACAAGTCGGTACCCGTCCTATGACCTTAGATGTTGCTAGGACGTAAAACAACAAACAAACAAACAAAATCTATATCCAATATGTCATGTTCCTTCACCTACCAGACTCTCTGACTGCAGCGACACACACATGTCCAACGTGCGGGGGCATGGATGTGTGTGTGCGGGGGGGGGGGCACCTTTAAAATAACCACTATAAGGTTTACGACATATTCTCGCAATATGTATGGCAGGCACATATGGCATGGCTATTTATTATTAGTAGCACTTAGACCCAGGGAGGGTTGGAATCTCTTTTGTTTTGTGAACCCCATCACCTTGTTACAGAGGCACTGTTCTGCTAGTGCTAGTTCCTGGGTTAACGAGGTTCCTCATAGCCCAACAGCTGAGGTTCACAACATTAAACCGAGAATGTTATTGAAGGTTCAGGGTCCGTACACATGTGAAGATACGGAATTCAAGGCTTATCAAGGCTGTCTTTGATAGGAATTCAATACTATTTTCATTTGGATTTCGGGGGGGAAAAAACAACGGTGAATGGCATTTTTCGCACTAATTTATATCAGTGGGGACAGTTCAATGGAATTCAACACTTTTCAAGACTAATTACCCAAAATAGGTTAAATGCAAGGCTTTCAATGCCTTGAAATGGGGCAAATGAAGATAACGACTTTTCAAGACTTTTCAAGACTTTTCAAGACTTTCCAGGCCCCGTACGGACCCTGCTTGCAGCACCAGGCATACATACACCCATGCCAGCCCTCCCCGTGCCAGATCGCCCAGCTTCCCGGAGCCGCGCCAGAAGGACCCCGCGTCCGTATTAGGAACTTGCCGGCAGCGTTCCCTTCCACATGGCTCCACCGGAAGTGGTTAACACGACAGGACCGCTGGTTCCCGGGAGGTGTTCCCATGCCCGTACCGCCGTGCCACTGGTACCAGCATATAGCAGTGAGGGCGGGTTGTGGGCCCTGAAAGAAATGTACAAAAACACTGACGGCACCCGGTTATGAGCAGCGGTTATGAGCAGCCTGCCATGTGTTTTCTACAGTGAGATCTCTGATAACCTATGGATGCTGTATAGTTGGGCGGGGCGGGTCGGGTCCTGCTGACTACACTACAGATGTTTGTGTGGGTTGTAATGCTACTCCACCACTATTCACCTTTTGGAAAACTCTAGTAGATTGAGCCAGCCAATCCAATTTGTATTCCTCCTTACTGTGAATAATAATAATAATGATAATAATAATAATAATAATAATAATAATAATAATATATAGAGTATAACCCCGTTAAACCAAGCTCGGTTAAACCAAACGATCGGTTAATCCAAACTTTTTTCGGCGGCCTGGCAAAATACTACCATTTATCATGTAAAAAAGTTGGTTAAACCAAAGTCGGTTAATCCAAATTATCGGTTAATCCAAAGAAAATTGTCAGACCCCAGGCCACTTCCAGTACGGTTAAACCAAACTTTCATGTGGTTATAAGGTCAGAGTAAACTTTTTTATGTGATAAATGGTAGTATTTTGCCGGGCCGCTGAAAAGAGTTTGGATTAACCAATCGTTTGGTTTAACCAAACTTGGTTTAACGGGATTATACTGTATATACATAATAAACAATAATCAAAGTGTCCACATACATTGTATATTACATGTGCAATACACGCTTCCTCAAAGTCAAAGTCGAAGCCAGAGCTTGGTTAAACCAATGATCGGTTAATCCAAACAAATTTCCAGGGTCCCTTCAAGTTTAGTTTAATGGGGTTACACTGCATAGTAATTGTAAAAAAAACATAATAATAATAAATATAATAATAATAATAATAATGAATATAATAATGAATATAATAATGATAATAATAAGGAATATAATATACCATATAATATATATACTATATAAATATTATTAAATGCTAACGAAACAGTTTTCTTTGTCATTTATGTAGGGGTTAAGTTTGCCGTGTGGTGTTCCAAGCAGCTTTGTTCAAATTTGTTTGGACTCAGAAGCTGTGGGGCCCATTTGGGAAAGTTTTTTGGTGGGGCTCCCAGGTTCACAGCTAAGGTATGTTTTAGTGAAATGATTTACAAGACTAGAGTAGATCACTCGAGTACAGCCAGTATGCTAACCATTACACCACCTAGGCTCCCTGATATCACTATACGACCCATGCCTACCTGTGTATGAGGCTTCTTGCCTGAGAGGTTAGTGCAGACCACTACACAATACACATACATACATACATTTAGACATTCATACATACATACATCCATACATGTGAAGTGGGTGAGACTGCTCGACCTCATTTTGCGTGGGGGCGCATTTTGCGCGGGTGCGCATTTTGTGCGGGCGCGCATTTTGCGAGGCAGGGTTCCCTGCTGTAAAGCGTTGCTTGGATACATCGATTGTGACTATCCTAGCAACGATAGAAGGTCGGGCCTTCGGAGCCAGACCCATCGGACGTGTTTTTGCACGCTCCGATGTTTTAGCCGAGATTTAGGCCTTTATTATGGAAATTCCAAACTTATTTAACTTAATTATATGGGAGGGGATTTGACTTATAATATACATTCCACTGTTGAACTATATTTAAATCATAATATAAGTTATATTGATCAATTCATTCTGTTAGTAAGAGGTAAGAATAAAATGGTGAGCTCCTAAGAAGTGACATGAACGTTCCTTGCATTCTTTACTGTCCTCCAGACTTATATTATTAACCGCTATGGTCAACTTCAGATTGCTATTTGGATTGCTCTATAATCTTATTTAATTAAGGGCCTTCTGCTCATGGTCTGTCAGGAGTCGAACTCTCCACCTCAGACATTGCTAGTCAAGGGTCAGGCTGGCAGGATGACAGACAACCGGCGGCAGGAGGCACAAGACATTCACATGGAAACAATTATTTATATTAACTCGTTAGGCTCGCCTTAAGCGGGGGTGGAATAGCCCGACGGTTAAACATATGAGGAGTTCAGGCGCAAAACCAAGTAAGTCCATTTTCATGAAAAGTGAGATAACCAATGGAGACACCACTTCTTAGTCCCTATTACCCAATGAGCAAATCAGTTTTGTTTCAAAACCTGGTAAGTCCTATGTTAAATTGGCCTTAAAATAGGGTTTGGTTGCAAAACCTTGTAAGCGCCATTCAAGTTTGTCTGCAAAACCACGTAAGATGTAGCTGGCCAATCAGCTATGCGTGTCAGGTCACATTTTTATTTTTTATTTTTTATTTTTTTTTGGTCTACGGGTGATTTGTCGACGTTTATGATGGAAACCTATGATGCAATTGATGAGGATAGTGGTGATGATGAGTAAGCTTATGGTGGAAATTGTGTGTTCTTTGATTCTGCAAGATTTCCATAAGATTAGTCTTTGACAATGGACTTACATGGTTTTGCAAACAAACCGAAAGTGGACTTACTTGGTTTTGCAGAAAAATCAATAAAAGTTGATTAATTAATGAGTTTTGGAATAAAGGTTCATTTATCACTTTCATAGTATTTTGTTCATTGCCCATAACCCTATAATACAAAGAAAAGTGGAATTACTGAGAATTATATTTATGGGCATATACAAATCTTGATTTTAAAACAAAAGAGGTCGGGTGGACTTACTTGGTTTTGCGCCTGAACTCCTCATATATATGATGACTATAGCGGAGCCCCATTCGCTGGTGCTGGTGACGCCATGACACGATATCCCACTCAGTCACATTAATCTGACACTGAGCTAACCAGCTCTTGCCCCCCTCCCCACCCCACATTAGAGGGGCCTTAGAAGTTAAGAGTGTCCAGCCAAATTCAGCTATCAAATTTATATTATGAATATGAATATTATACCGTCTTACCATTACCTAGGAAGTGAGGGTGTTCTATCCACGGTAACCATGACTCCCTCCGTAACATGGAGGCACCTCTCTCTTGTGATGCATCCCAGGTGGTAAACACATCACCTAAGACGGCTGCTGCAGACTCAGTAGTTTTCTCAGAGAGGAAATAAAGCTAGGTACATCTTTACAGAATTGATGGCCAGACAAACCAAGACTAAGCTTAATCTTTTTGTGTGTGGGGATTTCAGTTCCAACCAGTGCTCCACAACTGGTTCATCAAAGGCTGTGGTATGTGCTGTGCTGTCTGTGGGAAAGTGCATATAAAAGACCCCTTGCTGCTTATCGGAAAGAGTAGCCTCTGTGGCGGCAGCAGGTTTCCTCAAAAGAAATGTCAGAATGACCAAATGTTTGACGTCCAATAGCCGATGATAAAAATCAATGTGCTCTAGAGGCATCGGTAAATATAACAAACTTTCTTTGATTTCAGTGCTGCTTAGAATAATTCTTTAAGATGGATTAATTCCTATATGCTTGTTTATTAAACATGCGTGGATATCCCACCTAAGTCCCTTATTGCTGTTTCATATCATTCAACGTGACAATGCCGGGCTTAGATTTGTCGCAGATGGTGGGCTCAGAGCACAGAGCTTCAGGTGGTGTGGACCTCTACCTGAGTGAGTGGTAGCATCCTGATATGACCTTAGATGTTACCAGGACGTAAAATCCCAACAGACAGACAGAGTGGTAGTACCGTGTGCCATATCAGCAAGAAAAGGTCCCCTTCTTTGTGAGAAGCGATCAAAGCATTCCCAACCATGACAGTTAGTCGGGAATATAATTTGTTTGTTTGTTTGGGTTTTATGTCCTCGTAACATCTACTGTTGTATCAGGATGGGCATCACCTTGCGACAGTGTGCACTCATGGTGACTTTATAATGCTGCCCTACTGGGAAACCAGGCTGCTGGCACCATGACCCGATATCGCACTCAGTCACATTATCTTGACACTGAGCTAACCAGTCCCTATCCTAATAAAGCCGAGCACCATGCTAGGAAGCGACAAGTATAAATAGTATTGGTTTGACTTGGCTGGGATTGGAATTCACGACCTTCCGCATGGGAAGGCTGCGCTCAACGGATTCAGCCATCGCGTCCGGTAGGGAATATAACTAAACTGTCGCTTTGATTTGGATAGTGCAGTTAGTTAGCAGTGAACAGATTCAACTTCACATGTTTTATATACATTTAGAATGACTCGCCATAGCACCTACATGCATTGCACTATACCTTTATTTTACACACACAAACTACCGGACATGATGGCCTAATTAGTTCAACGCTCGCTGACCTTGCCCTCTCCTATTAAAGCCGAGCGCCAGGATTTGTTTGTGCGTTGTGCTTTTATGTCCTAGCAACATCTAAGGTCATATCAGGATGGGTACCGACTTGTGACAGTGCACCCTCATGGCAACTTTATAGTGCTGCCCCACTGGGAGACCAGGCCACCAGCACCATGACCTGATATCCCACTCAGTCACATTATCCTGACACAGAGCCAACCAGTCCTTGCCATATCCTAATAATGCTGAGTGCCTGGCTAGGAAGCGACAAGTATCACTTTTTAAGTCATTGGTTTGACTCGACCGGGAACCAAACTCACGAACTCCAGATCGTCCCACATGCGAACCCCGCGCTCTACCGATTCGGCCACCGCGCTCGGTAGACATGTGGCCAATCTGGTAGTGTGAAGCAGTGTGTCTGCCCGCATGTTATATTAGCTGTATATATCATGAAGGTCTAGACACATAAACAGCCATGTGGTGATATTTTCTAAAATCACTTATATATGATTGAAAAAGACTTGATTCCTGGCTCGAATTTTCACCATGCATACCGCCTATTCTACTGATGCTTATGTCGTGGGTGGGGGGGGGGGCGCTAATGAAAATAAGAAATATTGCACCTAGAGCGGGAATCGAACCCCCATCTCTTGCATTCCGAGCCAGTGTGCTAACCATTACACCACCTAGGCTCCCTGATGTCACCACCCTACCCCACGCCTACCTGTCAATATGGCTCCTTTCCGGAGAAGTCAGTGCAGACTTACAACAGTACCTATTTCGTGTTGTGTAACTAGTTACGGAAATATTATTCGAGCAGAGTATCGGTTAGTCGTTGGTCAAACGCTCCGGTGGCCAGTGCAGCTCTCATGTTTAGGCAGCACTGTGCTGCTTTGATGTTGGGGGCCGCCCACAGGGCTGCCCGCATCCGGTTACTGCAGCTCGCCAGTCCACCTGCGGCTCCAATACACTGTATCTGCCTCCAGTCGGCAGGAAAATTTGCTTGGTTCGGACGTGAGCTCTGCTGTGAGCTCTGCCGCGTCCGTGTGCTACAACAGCCGGACACCTGCCGGGTTGTGTGTGACGTGAACTGTAGTCACAGGCTAGCTGGTGCGACGGGGTGCCAGTACCAATATGGGTGTGGAAGTATGTCAAGGCTGTGGGGATGAGCATGAAGCGCCACGAGGGGCGAAATGTAAGGTGATAAAAGCTAAAGTCGCGAGGCGCCCGTTGAAAGTAGAACAATGTGAAGAAGATGAAACACATGGTGCGTTCGGAGGGATCGATGAGGCAACGGAAAAGATACGGGCTATCTCAATAAGTGAGGCGATTGAGACGAGAGCAGGACGAAAAGCTATAAGCTTGGTAGAGGTGGAAGCGGACGAAGAAGAGCTGGAATTACGTCGAAGACTAGCACAGAGAGTGCTAGAGAGGCGTAAGGCAAAGTTGCGGGCAGAGCTGGAAAGGGCGCTCAGTACTGATGAGGAAGAAAACGAACACGATCAGGTATCGAGATCGCGGAAGAAGAGGAAGGAGAAGAGGAAGACGAAAAAGAAAGTGGGCAAGACCAAGAAGCACAGCAGGGAGGAGGTGGCCGGGATGGACCCCGACACAAGCCCAAGCAGTGATTCATCGTCGAGCTCATCAACTGAATCATCCGACACAGACCGTAGCAGAGAGAGGAGCCGGGAAAGGAGGAGGCGTCGTCGCAAAAAGCGCAGTAAGTTTGCCCTGGACAAATACACAAAGGGAAGAAAAAATGTAAACAAGCTAAACTTTAATGAACTGATGTATGCGGCCTGTCTGTGGGGATCGAATAGGGCGAAGAAGTCCGAGATGGATATGGAAGCGGTGATGGGCTATATGGGGCACTTGGCATATATGTGCATGCACGCCATAAGTAATAATTACTCGGACGAGGCGTACAGGGGGTACGATAGAGCTATCAGAGAAAAGGCAAAGGAGAAGGGGCTGCGATCATTCAAGATGGGAGATAACGGTCTCTCACTACTCCATTTCAACATGGATAACTCTAGATCGTACAAGGAAGGGAAGAAACAGAGGACAACTTATAGTAAGGGAGAGAATGAGGGCAGAGCGAGCACGGTGCAGAAGGTGAAAGGGTCATGTTTCGCACATAACTACAACAAAGAGGGGTGTACGCAAGAAAAGTGCTCATGGGATCACCATTGCCTAACATGCCATAGCAAGAGTCATGTGGCGGAGGCGTGCCCGCAGAAAAAATTCTGACTTTCCAAAAAAGGTTGCATGGGGGGCGGTGTGTGTGCGGGAAGCGGGGGAGAGAGCACGTGCAGTGAGTTGGCGCCAATTTCGGGGGATTACGTCGGTAATCCCTCTGATGCATTCGGCATCGGGCGGGCTAAGCGCTGTGCATATACAGAGGAAGGGATGGAAGGTGCAGCGACAAACAACAAGGGGATTAGCGCACGTCCACAACCGCCGGATCAAAGTGGCGCTCGGCCAACCCCCCCTGGCGGGGATCTCGTGTCTGAGACCGCTGGGGGCTGCATACACATACAACAGACAGGCAATAACAAAAAGGAAGGACGGGGTGGCCGCACCTCGGGTGACGACAGGGCGTCGCCCATAGAACTGAAAAACCAAAACGAGGATTGGTTCAGGGTTATCGGACACGATGCAACAGGTACCGAAGGGGGCGACCGGGTCTGCACGCTGTGGGTAGTCGACACGGACAGCTACCTCAGCTGCAATCAATTGTACATTGACATCTTTTATGCTTGCATTAATGGTTCATGTGGATGCGTCCACACGATTGATGGGGCCCTGGCTCAAATAAAACCTTGTCGTGTCTTCGCTGAATGTTTCTGTAATGGTGATGTTGATCCTGATTGGGAATATGTGCTGCGGGGTGTGTGCTTCGGTTTCAGAGTCATCGACGAGTCATGTGACAGTACATATAATAAAGCAAACTACGGGTCCATAAGTAAGGGTGACATCGGGGTGGAGATGTGCGGTAGGTCACAGGTCGAAATAGACCACCACATGTTGACTATCGTTGATAAACCATGTTCATGTATCCATGGCCTGGGTGCTGTACCTAAAGGCCATGACGACTTCAGAGCCATAGTGGACTGCTCGAGCCCAGATGGCAGCTGTGTCAATGAGCATACCCAAGGCTGTCGGGCCAACTTTTGCTATAATTCTGTGGCATCGGTCACGGAACTATTGCAGGTGGGGGATTATTTAGCTACGGTCGACATAAGTAATGCATACAGGGCAGTGAACATCCACCCGACTTCCAGGGAGAAGCAGGGTTTGGCGTGGGATTTTGGCGAGGGTACGGTCTACCTAAGGGACAACCGCCTCTGTATGGGTCTGAGCAGCAGCCCGTACGTATTCTCAAAGTTGAGCGACATGGTGGTGCGTTGTATGGTAAGGGAGGGCTACCCAGACTGCATTAATTACCTTGACGACTTCTGCGTGGTAGCACGATCAGAACGCGGATGCAGGGAGGCTCAATGGGCCCTGGTAAGAATATTACGTAGGCTAGGGTTCTACGTGAGCTACAAGAAACTTGTATGTCCGGGCCAGGTGATACGCTTCCTTGGGATAGACATCGATACAACATTGATGGAACTGAGACTGCCGTTAGACAAACTAGAAAGATTACAGATACTACTGCACGGTTTCCTGCGTAGGAGGAAAGCGTCAAAAAAGGAACTCGAGAGCCTGGCGGGAGTGCTAGCGCACTGCTGCAAGGTAATCCATGGGGGTAGGACTTACTCGCGCAGGGTATACGATCTAGTTGCCTCAGCAAAAAAGAGCACGCACAAAGTCAGGCTAAACGAGGAGTTCAGGAGGGACTTGAAATGGTGGGTCGAATTTGCGGGCTCATTCAATGGGAAAGCAAAAATAATCAAGTCGGGGGAACCGTGTATCTCGGTTTATAGCGATGCCTCCTTATCGGGATTCGGGGCACTCCACGGGAGAGACTGGCTAGCAGGGGCCTTTGAGGTTAGAAAAGCTAGGGCGCTGGAGTGGTTGGGACACCACCTCATGGAGGCAAAGGATGAGGGTTGTAAGACAGATAACATAAATGTTTTGGAACTATGGCCGATTCTAGTAGGGGTTCGAAGATGGGGCCATCTGTGGGCGAACAAAACAGTTATCTTCGTAACGGACAACACCCAGGTTCGAGCAGCCCTCAACTCGGGTAGGAGCCGAAATAAAACAATGATGAAATGGCTCAGACTAATATTCTGGTTGTCAATCACTCATAACTTTGATGTACAATCGGTTTACATTAACACTCATGACAATGTCGTATGCGACAGCCTAAGCAGGCTGGAAAGTTACAAAAGTATAGCCCGCATACGAGATGTGGACTGTGCAAAAGCAATGTGCTGCCATGAACTGTTTTCCCGTTAATTCCAGACTGGGCCAGGCTAAAGCTGGAGTGCGTCCGATACGAGGACGCCCATTATGCCGAATCTACAAAGCTGGTTAGGTCGGTCCAGATCAAAGCGTACCATGAGTTCTGTGAGATCTTTGCTGAGCAATTGTGCCCATACCCATGTTCAACTAACCAGATATGCATGTATATGTCCTTCTTAGCTAGACGCATGTGTTATAACTCGATCAGGCAGTACCTGAGTGCGTTGAATATTCACCTGAAAGACCTGGGCTGGGCGCCCATCGACTACACTAACCACAGACTGAAAAAGTGCATGGCGGGCATAAGACGAACTCTCGGGGATATGCCTAGGCAGGCCACGCCTCTTTTACCTAAACAAATGAGACTAAAATTTAACGGAATGCTTGATACCAAGGGGCACGTGGTGCTCAGGGCAGCAATGCTGCTATCCTTCAGAGCACTACTACGGAAGTGCCATGTCTCGGACTCTGATACAGCCCTAGTAAGAGCAGACTTCCTATTCCACGGATGGGGTATGGTAGTAAGGGTAAGGAAGTCCAAGACGATAAAATTTCGGGAACGAGTGCACCTTATCCCGGTCTCGTCAGTAGCGGACTCGGCACTGTGCGCAGTCCACTGGGTCAAAAAACACTTCAGAGATATCCCGTCAGGGGGGCATACACATGCGTTCAGGCTCCCGAGGGGGGAAGGCTCGAAATCGATGCCGTACGCCTTCTACTTAGCGTCACTGAGGTTGCTATGTGCCAGGGCCGGTTTGAACCCGACCGAATTCTCTACGCACAGTCTGAGACGAGGGGGGGCCACCTTCTTGCGGATGTGTGGGGCCTCGATAATGGAAATCAAGGAGAGAGGAGACTGGAAGTCTGACGCTGTGTTTCAGTACCTAAAAGCGTCACTGCAAGAGAGACTGTCAAGAGACATGAGAGTCGCTACAATGCTTGCGGCATAAACTTCTAAATCTAAATCATGATCGATTGATTGATTGGTGGTTTCTTTACGCCGTGTCCGCAGAATAGCCCATATTCATGGTGAGAATTGTTTGTTTTTTATTCAACCATCGCTTTTACAGGATGCAAAAGCACAGAATCAATTTTGGGTCAGTACACCATGGATTTAAAAAGCTCACAGTTGCATAATTTGTGGCTAAAGGAAATAGAATTAAGATAAAAAGTTAAAGGTTGTTAATTGATCTAATTTGTTTAAGGGACTATATGTGACGATATAGACCAGCTGCCCTTAAAAAGGGTAAAATGTTTTCTTGTTTTACTTTTGTGAAAAGGTCGCTTTCTCTTCATGTTCTCTCTGCTATTATACCACGTGGTTATTTACCCCGATAGTAATCGCCCTGCCAAACCTAGATAGACTAAATGGCCCATTTAGTTTTAGTTCTTTTTTTAATTTGTTCTGTTTTTGTGTTGATTTTTATTTTAAAGCATGTATTTTGCCACTGGCGGACCACTTGTGAATTAATTACATGGTTTAAACATGGCGTGTTTGTTCCGACCTATTTGACAGGGTAGAGGCTATGTACATAAAGAACAGTCTATGAAGCTTGCCCATGTGACGAGGAGGGTAGGCCACAGGGCTGATGGTATCTGGCACGGACTCCACTATCACAACATGGGTGTAATCGATTAATCAACTCGGAGGACCCGAGCCACTTTTTGGCGCATGCGCACATCCTACAGACTCGGGTCGAATAATCGAATACGCTTCTCCATGCTTGGGGGGAAAACAATGGTGGCTTAATCCAAAACTTTTATTTTTTTTTTAATAACCGATATAACTACAGCAAAATAGGATTTAAAGTATTTTATGATTGCATGGCTTGGTTATATTTCCATCTCATTAATCTGTGTTATTACCACCAAAAAAACCCATGTAGGACTGGTACTGGTAGCTGTTATCCTGCAGGACGGTACAAGCGCAAGTGTGACGTCATCGCTTGTAGCCAATCCCAGCCAAGAGCTGGGTGACTGGGGGCGGATCGTTTTGCACACGGCACGTGAATTTGTCAACTCTACTCGCGGTGTTCAATTTGAAATTCTGACGTCTCGGGTGACCCGAGTCGACCGGGTCGTGTTAATCGATTACGGCCCAAGTGTGAGCACGAGCACGCCAGCAGTAATGTCAACTACCAAAGTCATTTAAACGAAGCAATCCAACGTGCACTCATTGTAAAGTGGAGGAGGGAAGAGAAAGATGTTTATTTCTTCACTATGACTTTTGAAATTTTATATTATAAAAAGAACACCTAGTATATATACATATGTATGTATATATGTATATATATGGTATGCAGGTATTGCAATACCTAAGGGAGTTTGACGCCCCTGCCCTGCAGAGTTCTAAACCATTGCCTCATGGTACAGGTTCTTGACAGAACCGAAGGCTAAGGGAGCAAACCCTAAAAAGAAAACCATGTCACTGTGGCAGCATCAAGGGCGGTTGATGTAGGGAATTCCCAACATCTCCTGACCAGCCACTGCAGGGACAAATAGTTTTGCGCCTGTCTGGACATGTTCTTGCCGGTGTGAGACCTCTATTTGCTCGCCGAGAGAGTGCTGCTGGTAACTTGCAAAAGCCAGCAGCACTTCAACACTTTTGCAGGCAGCTTTCATGAAATGTACAACCGCAAAAAAAATGGAGAGCGACAGTCAAGTAATGAAGGCAGTCTTTGTCGCATCGCGACCGACAGCATGATGATGATGATGATGATGATGATGATGTATATATGTTGTATATGTACCTATATGTGTGTGTATGTATGTATGTATGTATGTATGTATGTATGTATGTATGTATGTATGTATGTATGTATGTATGTATGTACATGTATGATTTAATTAATTAGTCTTGGGTGTGGCAGTACATGGTGATGAGGCTTAAGGCACGTTGAAAACCTCACTCTGATGTAGACACAGACTTACTCATCTACCTTCATTCATACAATATGTGTCTACATTAGCTGGCAGCGCTGGTTGGTGGGTGGGTTCGAGGTTGGTGAGAGTTTACATAACAGCTAAAAGTTATAAAAAAATATATATTAAAAAAAATATATATAGTGTATGTGTATTAGATGGGGCAAAGGAGGGGGAAAGAGAAAGAGAGGGGTGTGAGAGTGAGGTAGCGAGATGGGGACGAGAGGAGGGAGGATCGGAGGGGGGGGGGGGGGTGAGAGTAGGAGTGAGAGTGAGAGTAAATATCTGAGTTACTGGTCAGTTGCCCATCAAGAGCCTGTCGAAAGAAAGTGCAGGGTTTCTTTTAATCCACTTTAACTGAACAAAACCTTGACTTAAAAGCACACCATTACCATGTATGAATTACCACCTGGCACCACACCATTTCATTTTAATCATATTTAAATAACTTAGGCTTAATTTATTTGATAACAAATAATATACAGTCATGCGCTGGCATTATGATTCGCTCGTGGCCAACAGATCCAGGACTCGAATCTAAATCACAAACTCAAAAGTAGTTTGTTGTTTGCTTTTACGTCCTAGGAACATCTAAGGCCATATCAGAACGGGTCCCGACTTGCAAGACTGCGCACTGATAGCTGCTTTAGAGTGTTGTCCTACTGGGAGACCAGGCCACCAGCACCATGACCTGATATGCCACACAGTCACATTATCCAGATACTGTGCTAACCAGTCCTTGTCCTATCCTATTAATGCCAATCACCAGACCAGATAGTGACAAGTATAAATTTGATGAGACATTGCTTAGACTCATCGGTGATTCAAACTTGCGACCTTCCGCACGGGAACCGGGCGCTCTACCGATTCGGCAACCGCGTCCGTTCAACTCAAAAAGAAAGGAAACTAAAATGTAACAGCTGGGAAGGACGAAGGTACAGGTTAGTCCAGGGGCCATATGCAGGAATCAGTGTTAGCGGGGTTTGGTGTTAGAGCCTATTACCGTTTAGCTATCACCGACGTCGGGAACTGTGTCAAGTCATATGCAGGAGCATGTAACACTTTCATTATAGCTAAACGTGAATTTATTTATAGATTTGGGAAATCCCTCTGCGTCTGTACCCATATATTAGGCGAACGTAAAGTAAACAAACCGCTGCTGCGCCAGTATGGAAAGCGACGTCGATGCGGCGGGACGGCGATTTGTTTACTTTACGTTCGTCGATTCGAAAATATAAATATTAATATCGCCGCCATTGCGGCAGCAGCATTAATATTGCTTCAAATTTAGGGTTAATTTGAATAAATTTCACTTATTGCGTATTTAATTCTGTTAAATATGATAGCATTGAATAGATTTGGCGATAACCTTATGCTAACACCGCCCTTAAACATCATATGAAACGGGGTTAGTGTCGCGGACCTTAAACGCATGGTGTTAGGCCTATCACTAACTCGTGCATACCGACTTTTCGGCGCTAAACCAGAAATCCCGTCTAAACGCGTTTTGGCTCGCTATCACCGACTCCTGCATATGGCCCCTGGGGCCATATGCAGGAGTCAGTGTTATCGAGCCAAAACGCGTTTAGAGGGGATTTCTGGTTTAGCGCCGAAAAGTCGGTATGCACGAGTCAGTGATAGGCCTAACACCGCGCGTTTAAGGTCCGCGACACTAACCCCGTTTCATATGACGTTTACAGGCGGTGTTAGCGTAAGGTTATGTCCAAATCTATTAAATGCTATCATATTTAACTGAATTACATACGCAATAAGTGAAATTTCATTAAATTAACCCTAAATCCGAAGCAATATTAATGCTGCCGCCGCATGGGCGGCGATGTTAATATTGTCAAATCGAATCGATGAACATAAAGTAAACAAATCGCCGGCGCCGCCAGTATGGAAAGCGACGTCGATGCGGCGGCTGCGGCGATTTGTTTACTTTACATTCGTCGATTCGAACATATAAATATTAATATCGCCGCCGTTACGGCGGCAGCGTTAATATTGCTCCGAATTTAGGGTTAATTTCATCAAATGTCACTTATTGCGTATCTAATTCTGTTAAATATGACAGCATTGAATAGATTTGGGCCTAATGCACTCGCTCTACCTGCTATGGAAAACGGCGGCTGCGGCGATTTGTTTACTTTACATTCGTCGATTCGAACATATAAATATTAATATCGCCGCCGTTACGGCGGCAGCGTTAATATTGCTTCGAATTTAGGGTTAATTTCCTCAAATTTCACTTATTACGTATTTAATTCTGTTAAATATGATCGCATTTAATATATTTAAGCCTAATATATCGCTACAGACGCAGAGGGATTTCCCAAATCTATAAATAAATTCACGTTTAGCAATAATGAAAGTGTTACGCGCTCCTGCATACGACTTGACCCAGTTCGCGACGTCGGTGATAGCTACCCGGTAATAGGCTCTAACACCAAACCCCGCTAACACTGACTCCTGCATATGGCCCCAGGTGTTTTCTGCCTATCCTGCACACAAACCCATAGTAAACTCCACCTGAATTACCTTGTCTCGGTACTGACATGTACGTCATATAACCCACCAGATAACACCATATGTCAGAGATCACAGACCCCTGACACGGTTAGAGTCCCACAAGCGTTTTACCAACACATCACTACAGAGTGTCAGTAAAGCATACTGATGAGCGCAGAAATCACCACGTGCCACTACCATTTGGTGCTTAATATGTTCTTTATTTGCTGTCCGGTTCGTCTAAATAAGTTGTTAAAATTGAGGAACTGGGGTCTTTGATAGAAGGTATGCTTCGCTTAACAGATAGATGGTACTCTGACTCAACAAGATGGTACTCTGACATAACATGATGGATGATATAATATCTACAATGATAAATGGGATAAGACCCATGTAATAGGTTTCTGTTTAAAAACAGATGAAATGGGGTAGTTTGTCCTACTATTATAAGTGTACTTCGCTGAACAAATGATATTATAACTGCACTAGATGACATAACACGAGATGATATAACAGCGTCAGTGTTATACATATAAAATATACAAATGATAATCCAGCAGTAGGTGAATTATTAGTACCGCATCTTCAAGGAAGGTTATCTAATAGTGATAACAAACTGACATACCCTGACGCCTTGAGGTTCGCTTTACACAGAAGTCACTATTTTCTGAACATAAAACACCCTAGACCAGTATCATATGTATATGTGAGAACTATATATCCTATATAGTCTCTTGTCAGCTTATAGTAGTCAGTCACAACCATACCACCCTCCAGAAGCCATGTATTACTTATATCCCATTGACACGAGAGCCAGCATACACATGACCTCCTTGTGTCCAAAAGCTCGCCATTGATTCAAAAACGCGGTCTGCGCCAGGTCAGTGACCCAGCACTGACCAGTCGGCAAATGCACCGGCCCGGCTCCAACCTGGCAGCGACTGCTTTGTCGGTGTTAAAGGTGGGTGTCGGTTTGGTTTTTGTCGTCCGCTCGCGACCTGGGGCCATATGCAGGAGTCGGTGTTACCGAGCCAAAACGCGTTTAGAGGGGATTTCTGGTTTAGCGCCGAAAAGTCGGTATGCGGGAGGCGGTGTTACGCTAACACCGCGCGTTTAAGGTCCGCAACACTAACCCCATTTCATAGCACGTTTAAGGATGGTGTTAGTGTTAGGTTATGCCCAAATCTATTCAATGCCATCATATTTAACAGAATTAAATACGCAATAAGTGAAATTTGATCAATTTAACCATAAAAGCGTACCCATATTAACGCTATCGCCGCATTGGCGGCGATATTAATAGTGTCGAATCGACGAATGTAAAGTAAACAAATCGCCGCCACCGCCGCGTCGACGTCGACAAGCATACTGGCCGACGACGATGTATTAGGCCCAAAACTATTCAATGCTATCATATTTAACAGAATTACATACGCAATAAGTGAAATTTCATCAATTTAACCCTAAAAGCGAACCAATATTAACACCACCGCCGCATTGGCGGCGTTATTCATATTGTCGAATCGACGAATGCAAACAAAACAAATCGCCGCCGCAGTGCTGGCTGGTGCCCGGTGTCGCAGTTTGAGCGCCCTGCCAGTGGTTGTATACTTTTTTTGTAAAATAGATTTAAAAGCTTTCATTGGGTCGATTAAAAATATCTTAATGCGCAATTGAAGAGGAAGATCTGAAGTATTTAATGTAACCTAAGAGCAATTTACTCTGAAAGTATTAAAACAGAGATAATAGTGTAAGTTGGGATATTCTGAGTGTCAGTGCCGATTAGGTGGTGCTCGCCGGGAACCGGCTGCAGGGGATTCACGTTTAGCTAACACACACCGTTTAGGCGCTCCTGCATACGGCGTGACATACTTCGCGCGGGCGGTAATAGCTAAACGCGTTTACCGGCTAACACCAACCGACACTATCACCGACTCCTGCATATGGCCCCTGGCGCTGACCTGGCACCAACCACATGGTGAGTGCAGCATTGCATGTGTTGGCAGTGCCAGGTTGGTGCCAACTCACTGACCAAGAGGTCACTGACCTGGCAGCGACTGGTCGGCACCAGGTCGCCAACACACAGGACGCAAGGAGGTTGCAGCTGCATCATCCTTGCGACCAACATTTTCAAAATGGACGCCATGTGGTTGGTGACCTCGCGGCGCCGGTATGTAAGGCGGACGTAAGTAGGATGTTTTGACGTCGCGAATCGATCGTAAGCGAACGCAGGCCTCGTGTGACTGGGGTATTACTGCCACCGGGTTATACATTCACCATCCCAGCTTATCAAGCTATACTGAAGATTAGATTTGTTTGTCCATTTTAGAGCATAGCAGTGTAGCACAGGAGCAACAAACTGCAATCAATGTTTAATGAGCACACCAGTATCTAAGTTGGATGTGTAGGATCAAATGTAAGTGCGTTGGTTTAAACAATCTTCTGCTTTCATTGGATTATGCAGCATTAAGCAAACACGGAGAAAGAAGAGAAAAAAGACCATGGGACTAAAATAAAACAAAATTATATGTCGCAAGTTGGGATCTAATTAATTAGTCTTGGGTGTGGCAGTACATGGTGATGGGGCTTGGGGCACATTGAAAACCTGACTCTGATAAATATAGATACAGGCTTTTATTTCACATAATACACGCGCCTACATTATATGACATGGTGTGTGAGTGTGGTGGAGGTTGGTGAGAGTTTACATAACAGCTACATTTAGCGGCCTGGTGTTCACTGAGTTTGGTTGTTGCAGTTTTACATCCTGGCATCATCTGAGGTCATATCAGTACGGGTAGTGACTTGTGACAGTGCACACTCATGGCAACTTCATAGTGTTGCCCCACTGGAAATCAGGCCACCAGTACCATGACCCGACATCCCATCCAGTCACATTATCCTGACACTGAGCTAAACAGTCCTTGCCGTATCCTATTATTTTTATTAATGCCGAGCGCCAAGCTAGGAAGCGACAAATATACATTTTGTAAATCATTGGTTTGACTGTGAATTGAACTTCCATTCTCTCGCACGGGGGTGGGGCGCGTGCACTCTACCGATTCGGCTAACGCGCCTGGTCGCGTTCACTGAGCAGACCGGGGTGACCTGATTTACTTTTTCGGATCTCGCTAATGTGTCTGTGACCTACTTTCACGGGCCCGTGACGGGCTCTCGTCTAGGAGGCTTGGCTATCAAGCATTGAGCTTCTGTTACTAACAAATAGGCACAGTTTTCGGTTGGCTGCTTTATGTGTCAGCGGCCTTTTTTAACAGATGGTGGGTAGACGAATAAATCTCAACCTATTTTCTTTTCTGCGCGAGATTCGATCTTTTCCAGTAATTTTTTTTCACCCACGTGTGAATCTGTTTGTGGTTTTACATCCTATCAACATCTAAGGTCATATCAGGATGGATACCGATTTGTCATAGTGCACACTCATGGTGACTTTATAGTGCTGCCCCACTGAGAGACGGGGCTGCCGGCAGCATGACCCAATATCTCACTCACTCATTCACATTATCTGGATACTGAGCAAACCAGTCTTTGCCCTATTCTAGTATGATGCCAAGTACCAGGCTAGGTAGCGACAAGTATAAATTGTGTAAGCCATTGGTTTCATTTGGTTGGCGGTTCCAACTCACAACTTCCTGCACAGAAGGGAAGCCAGCCAGTGCTCTTTCTGATTCAGTCACCACGTCCGTTTGGTGTAAATTGTGGTTAATAAAAAAAGGGAATGATCAAGCATCGTAGAGATTGGCATTTCCACTTGGATTATCATGCACACTACACTGGGTATTTTGTGTGCGTTTTCTCCTTACCCATCCACCCCTAATCACACATAGTGCTACTGCTAATGACCACCAATGACTTGTCCACTGCTGAAATTGAAGTGTGCATTGCACCTGGGCAATTATGGCTTGAATCAAACAATTTAAACAAGATGAAGCAAATGTGAATATCAATAGAACCGAAGTCATGGATGGATGTAGCTTATCTGGTAAAATTGCCTAATCTAATGGTTTTGAGTTCCAGACACGATTTTCTAATTTGCATATATTAAAATGGTCATTTATATTTTTTATAATCTACTTTACTTAGTTTGAAGTGACTTTTATATTAAAGTATTTACTTTGCAGATATTTGAACTGAAAGCACACCAAATTAATGTTGGTGTGCACACAGCTACTCGGGTTCCTAGGCGGCCCATTACCCAAATACTAAGCAGATTCAAGACCGCCTATGGCCGTCATTTCACGGCATACTGCGGCAATCAAAGGTATCTAGCAACGTGTAACTATGGACCCCCCCCCCCCCCACACACACACACACACGCCCAAACACCATCTCCACCTGCATCCCTCCTATCCAGTCTGGTATATGATGCCTCAGGACTAGTAATCCGAATCATTCGCAGTTCGTTATAACTTATATATATAGGCATGAGTTATTCGGTTATATACTACATAGGCATGAGTTATTCAGTTATATACTATATGGGCATGAGTTAGTCAAGATATACCATAAATGCATGAGTTATTAAGCTATTTACGGTATAAGCATGAGTTATTCCTAGTTGTAAACCAAACAGGAATATGTTATTCAGTTATAGCCCTATACTATATAGGCATGAGTTATATACTATATAGGCATGATATAATATTCAGTTATATACTATATGGGCATGGGGCATAGGTTATTCACAGTTACATATTATAAAGGCCTGAATTATTCAGTTATATAATATGTAGGCATGGGTTATGTACTAAATAGGCATGCGCTATATACTATATAGGCATGATATATTCAGTTATATACTATATGGGCATGGTTCATTCAGTTATATACTATATAGGCAGGCATAAGTCATTCACAGTTACAAACAATAATAGGCATGGGTTATATACTATATATGCATGATATATTCAATTATATACTATATGGGCATGGGTCATTCAGTTAAATAGTATAGTTAGACGAATCTTACCTTGGTACAGATGATGGATAACTCTTGTTTTCCCGAGGTACAAGCCTCGGGTAGTCGTGGGCTAGGGAGAAGGAAGCAACATCCGGTACGTCAATCTTTACAAAACTATTCAGGATAAAAATGCGCATAATGATTGGAAGTCCTCATGTTTTCCCCCTTTGGCACAAGCCAACGTAATAGTCGTGACAGGGTGTGGTGGGTGGGCCCTAGCCCACGACTACCCAAGAGTCATCCATCATCTGTACCAAGGTAAGATTCGTCTAACTATACTATTTTACCTCGGTACAAAGCCTCGGCTACTCGAGGCCGAGGGAGACTTTACGTAGCCCCATTTTTATCCTCAATCATGTACATCAACAATGTAACAATCAGAACAATCAGAACTTAAACTGTTCACACTCACGTGACCTTCTTAGTTGGTGAGTAGTCGGGTAGCAACCCCACTTGTCTTCTCAAGTAGTTTGTTGTAATGTTTTGCAAACGACTTCGCCGTCTTCCAGCCGGCGTGTGCCAGGATCTTCTTAACCGAGATCCCCAAATGTCTTGCTTTTGAAGCCATCGCACCTCGCGTAGAATGCGAAGCATAGCGTTGCGTATCAACACCTGCTGCCTTGAGCACAATCATTGTCCATCTTGCGAGCGTGTCTCTGGAGATAGCCTTATGTGGCTTAATGAAACTTATCAGAAGCTGGCGAGAATTTCTAATTGCTTCTGTCTTGGAAATATACACTTTAATAGCGGACACCACACAAAGTTTCCTATCCTTTGGGAAACTCGTCAAACAAATCGAAGAGAGTGGGTCTCCTAAACGGTTTGATTTTAACAACTTATCCAAATCAAACATAGCCTCCTTATCATCTATATCTAAGCCCTGAAGTGAAAGGGCAACAATCGTTTGGCCTCTGTGTCCAGTTACCAACAGTAACAACACAGCCAACCTAACTGTTTAATCGATAAATGTCTATTACTAGGCCATTGCTGGAACAGCTTAAATACTACTGAAACATCCCAAAACCTATTATACTTCGGCTTAGGAGGATTCCTAAAATAAACTCCCCTCATAAACCAGTGAATAACATGAAATTTCCCCACTGTTTGTCCTTCAATCCTGGGAAGAATTACCGAAAGAGCACATCTCGCTGTATTAATAGCTCCATAACCCAGGCCATCATCTTCCATCATCCGCAGAAATCTTATAACTTGAGCAATCGAAGGGTTCATAGGCTTTACTTTATGTACTAAGCAATAAACACCCCATTTCCTTAAATAACATGTATATAGTTTTACAGTTCCTGGTCGCCACGCATGCGCAATTAGCCTATCCTGGGTAATTTTATCTAAACCAAACTTTTGCAAATATTTAGCTAAAAAGGAATGCCAATAGGGGTGTTGTCGACACGTCTCCCGTGTTCGTTACTTTTCCTTGGTAACGAAGGTTCAGCGGACCTCTTGGGAATCGTAAACAGTCTCTCGCTCCCCATTCCACTGCTGCCCTCCAGGGCTGCGTGTTCCACTCCGGCACTATTAGCATTGCATGCGCATTGTCTAGCCTGATTTTCCTGGCTACCTTGCTGATTAAGGCAAAAGGGGGAAAAATATAATAAAAATTATCATTCCAAGTCATCGAAAAAGCATCCACTTTCCAGGATTCTGGCTCTGGGTGCCAAGAAACATATCTATCAACTTTGTTATTCCTCCACGAAGCAAACAAATCTACTTCTGGAAAACCCCACTTTTTTACAAATTTCCTCAAAAATATTATCACTCAAAGACCATTCTAAATGATCATGAAAACAACGACTTTTAAAATCCGCTAACGTATTTTGGTTACCTGGAATATGTGCAACTGTTAACGAAACTTGGTGTTTTTGAGCCCAATCCCAAATTTGTCTTGCTAATTTGTTACACGCCTTGGACTTCGTTCCACCCATATTCCTAATATACGCCATAGCTGTAGTATTATCTGTCAAAACTTGAACAATAGTTTCAGGCATATCTACCAAACTCTTTAAACCTAAATAAATAGCTCGGAGTTCTAAAACATTAATATGATCATCTCTCTCTTCCTCTAGCCAACGGCCCTCTGTAGCAAGCGCCCCTCTATGAGCACCCCAGCCTTCCAACGAGGCATCTGTGGTAACAACCGTATTAGGCTCCCCCATTCTAATCGGATTATGAGAGTTACTAACGTGGCTTAGCCACCAGTCGATATCTTTTCGACCATCTTCCGAAATGATCATAAGACGTTCAAAATCTCCTTTATTTTTTTACAACGCCACATTTTTATCTATTTCCAAAGACTTAATATGTGCTTTACCATATAAAATAGCGGGTGAATACGCTACCATAATCCCCACTAACACTGCTACTTGTCTTATCTTTGGTCTTTTCAACCCCAACAATTCACAAGCTGTGGTCTTGAATTTCTCAATTTTCTCCGGCGTCAATTTGTTTGTTTGTTGTTGTTTTACATCCCAGCAACATCCAAGGTCATATCAGGATGGGTACCGACTTGTGACAGTGCGCACTCATGGCGACTTTATAGTGCTGTCCCACTGGGAAACCAGGCCGCCGGCACCATGACCTGGTATCCCACTCAGTCACATTATACTGACACTGAGCACACCAGTCCTTGCCCTTTCCTAATAATGCCGAGCGCCTGGCTAGGAAGCGACAAGTATCACTTTTAAAGTCATTGGTTTGACTCGACCGGGACTCGAACCCACGACCCCACGATCTACCAGCACGGGAGACGGACGCTCTAACTCATTCGGCCATCCCGTCTGGTCTCTCCGGCGTCAAAGACACCGTCATATATACAGTATCTATAAAGAAACCTAAACACTTTAATTTCTTTGTGGGGATTAAAACTGATTTAGTAGTATGAATGTAAAAACCTACTTCCGTTAAAGCATCACATAAATCTTTTATGGCTATCAAACATTGTTGTTGTGTCTGCGCAACAATAAAGGAATCATCAATATAAGGAAACATTACATGGCCTTTCTTCGCCATCTCAGAAAAAACTGGTTTAAGTAATTTTGTAAACAACCGAGGAGCACAAGCCAACCCATTCGGTAGACACGTAAACTCAAAAAGCTGACCCCCCCATAAAAATCTCAAAAACTTCCTAGAAGTTTGAGCAATGGGGATAGTGTAATAAGCATCCCTTAAATCTACACTTGCGAGCCAAGAACCTGGTGTCACCAAGTCCCTCGCCGTCTCTAGAGAAAACATTTTAAAATGTTTATAAACCACTAGTTTATTCAACTTAGTCAAATCCAAAATCATCCTAACATCTCCATTAGGTTTAGGTCTAGAAAAAATATTAGATATATATTCGCCTTCAATGTGTTGAACTGGTTCCACTATTCCTTTAGCACAAAAATTTGTCACTTGCTTATCTAAAGCTTGATGTTCGTCAAAAGACAGACAGTAAGGATACGGTATGCTCCTTTGAACGGGAACGTTTAAAAAAGGAATCTCAATTCCTCTAACAATCTCCAAAACTTCATCATTACTCGTAATATTTCGCCAAGCCGATAAATTATTGGCTATATTGCCAGCGTGAAAATCGCTTACTGAAGTTTGAGTCGACACCTCTACTTGTTGCTGTTGCTGTTGCTGTTGGCAGGCCTGGGAAGCGGCTTGTAGGGAGGATTCCCTCTGAAAGGACAGTTGCCGTCGTTCCATCCGAACTGGTTTCTCTCTCTCTGCCCTCGGCCTCTCTGACTTCCGTAGCTGGAGCTGCCTGGGCGTCCTCCTCGTTGGCCGGTTCGCCTGCCCCGAAAATCCGTTCTAAATTTCTTATATTTACCCAGACTCTCTTTCTTCACCTCATGGTGTTTGGATTGTTTGGCTGCCGTCTCCACTTGTTTAAACAAGTACTGCAGCTGCCCTCCGAACATCTTCGTTGCATCCAGTGGCTTTCCTTTGACCGGCTTCGGAGGAAGAAACAATGTGTATTCTTTGCCATCATTATCTACCACTTTCTTGGATCTCGCCACCTCCTTTCCTGCCTCTGTGGTTACTGACTTGAACACATTCTCATATCTGCGATATGAGAGGAAGTTACTTGTTGCCGTTAATGCTGCCACACCCGCGTTCATATCCTCACAAAGAGTGGTGAACTTATGGTCCGTCATCATACGGTTGGCTATAGGCATAATAGCCGCCAATGCAACCAGCATCCCTTTATGCGCCATGCTCAAAGATGCCTCCATTCGTTTCCGATCTTCACTCAATGTGACATCTTCATCCATGTCCTTCATGGTCGCCTCAGGGAATCCTTTAACCCCCGTGTATTGCTCAGCGAGTTTATTTATAACCTCCACAGGTTTAAACGTATGAAAATGTCCACGCACATTTTTACGCATCAACGAACACGTGTTGATTTTCTTACGCTTATCCAACCTTATCTTCTTCATTACCTTTGTCGTAATGTCCGCATACTTCCCTTTATGCGACGCTTCAGAATCCGAGTCGGTAGTTGTAGAATCCGACGAAGAGTCGGAAGAAGAAGATTTCTTCTTCTTCTTCTTCTTCTTAGACTTAGACTTCTTCACTTTCTTGGGCCTTCGGGATTTACTACGTTTTCGGTAGTACTCATCACCTTCCGATGAATCCCTCTTAGTCTTCTTAGACTTCGCAGACTGTAACACCTCAGAGTCGGTTGACTGCTGCGCCCGCGAGGCATCTTCCCACTCCGATTCAGAATCCAAAACTTGATGCCGGCGTTTCCGTGATCGAGAGTCAAACCCACGATCCCCCCGCGGCATCCTGGGATCGGGTAACAACTGTTGAAGTTGCTCACGTATCATCAGGGCAATCTTGTCTTCCTTACTGGAGAGCCCTGCCCTAGGTGAAGACCCTTCTGACTGGCCCGAAGCCAATGCAGGGTTCTCCTCACGGTCTGTTATGGGCGACGCCCCCGCGCTACTCTGCTTCGCCGCCATATCAACGTGCCTAAAACCAAGCAAAATACACGTTTTTTAGACCAAAAACAAACCGCATCTGGCCAACAGGCAGAGGTACACATGGCTAGAAGCACTATAAAGCATAATAACCGTATTTACACCGGTTTATGCGAGGCGTATAAGCTATATTTAAGTCGAAAACCATACCCCTGGGATACCAGTGTATAGCAACGACGGGTCAGGACCAGTGTAGTTCCTGCCACTCCCTCTGTGTGCTACACTTCTCCTTCCTATGGCTACTACACCAATAAGCCGGAGAAAATATTAACACACTCGGGGGTTCGCCTAAACCTTGAGAAATCTATCAAAAACAGACACTTAAGGCATCGATTTCTCATTTCTAACTAAACGAAGATTGACACCTGTCAATCCGCTCTCTGTTCGGCAACGGGCGGCAAAAACAAATGGCGGTGTAAACATACTACGCACCGGCAAATCCACGCACAATGGTAACAAAACGACAAAATATCGTTCAAAAACGCTACTCAAAGCAACAAATATGTGCGTGAAACATTTATAAACAATTCCTCCAAATATTTAACGCGTACTCACTCGTTAACGCGTCAAAATCTTGCAAAAACTGCTCGTACACCTCGTAACGTCCTCCCGTTACGAGTGGAATATGCTTATTGACGTACCGGATGTTGCTTCCTTCTCCCTCGGCCTCGAGTAGCCGAGGCGTTGTACCGAGGTAAAATATACTATATAGGCATACGTTATTGACAGTTACATACAATAAAGGCCTGAATTATTTTGTTATATACTATATAGGCATGGGTTATGTACTATATATGCATGAGTTATTCGGCTATATATACTATATAAACATGAATTATTCAGCTATATACTTTGCTAGGACGTAAAACAACAACAAACAAACAGCTATATACTAAATAGGCATACTTTATTGACAGTTACATACAATAAAGGCCTGAATTATTCTGTTATATACTATATAGGCATGGGTTATGTACTATATATGCATGAGTTATTCAGCTATATATACTATATAAACATGAATTATTCAGCTATATACTAAATTATATACTTTATTGACAGTTACATACAATAAAGGCCTGAATTATTCTGTTATATACTATATAGGCATGGGTTATGTACTATATATGCATGAGTTATTCAGCTATATATACTATATAAACATGAATTATTCAGCTATATACTAAATAGGCATAATTTATTGACAGTTACATACAATAAAGGCCTGAATTATTCTGTTATATACTATATAGGCATGGGTTATATACTATATAGGCATGGGTTATATACTATATAGGCATGGGTTATATACTATATATGCAGTAGTTATTCAGCTATACATACTATATAAACATGAATTATTCAGTTATATACTAAACAGTGGAACTTGGAATAAATGCATTCACTTGGTGTCTCAAACTGACAACAATGTTATTTGTTGATGGGATAACTCTACACGCTTCCTTTGTTGCTTGTATATCCGATATGGCAATCTCAGCTATCTTGTATCTGTCCTTTGTTTGTTGTTTTACGTCCTAGCAACATCTAAGGTCATATCAGGGTGGGTACTCACATATTACAGTGCACACTCATGGCGACTTTATAGTGCTGCCCCACTGGAAGACCAGGCCACCAGCACCATGACCTGATATCCCACTCAGTCACATTATCCTGACACTGAGCCAACCAGTCCTTGCCCTATCCTAATAATGCCGAGCGCCAGGCTAGGAAGCAACAAGTATCAATTTTTAAGTCATTGGTTTGACTCTGACCAGGGTTCGAACCCACGACCCCACGATCTACCAACACGGGAGACGGACGCTCTAACTCATTCGGCCATCCCGCCTGGTCTGTATCTGTCCTTGTTGAGACTAGCAATACTATATTGATTGTACCGCTTGATGATAAAGTTGCACAATATTATGTATACATGATCATATATCGGGAGTGTATGCATTCGTGTGTTCATAGACACAATATTATGCTTAGATGTTATGGACAGCATAAACACCCCATAAAAAAACCACACACACACAAAAAAAACATTGACTTTACTGGGGATTATATAACTTTTTCAACATTTACACAATAGTACAAAGAGTACTACTTTTCCAAACTGCCCCCCCCCCCCCACCCTCCCACCCACACCTACACCGACACCCACGCCCACATCCACACCACCACCACAAAGTACTACACAACATTATATCACAGAACATGGCAATTGTTTCATGGTAAATCAACCAAAAAGCTCATACATGACTGACACCCCCACCCCCTGTCACATGATTTGCACAACCGTGATGATTTTGAAAGCTGTGATGGCCATTAAAGGGTCAACAAAAAACGGTAATGTAAAAACACAATTGTTTGCATTTGTCACAAGTTTACACTCATATTACCATACACAATTCATCATAACACTGGTTGCCGAAATAACCTGAATTGTAATGCGATAACATTACTATTATTGATCACTTATTATAAAGCAAGGCTCCAAGTCCAAAACAGCACAATGCACTTCTAGTCATTGCGTCAAGGTATTTAAATTAAATTAACCTTCCACAAGCAATATCGCTCGAGGTACAGCTGAAGGAAGAACACCAATTTATTAAATAGATCTTTCCTGTTGACTCGTAATCTGCAACTAAGCGATTGAAAATGATACCAAAACAAAATTAATGGCATTTAAACAAATCAGTTCCCCATATGAATATATCTTGTTTAAGCATGGTAAAGCCTAAAGGCAGTGATGAAAGTGGTCTCCGGGGAAAAAAGCGGAAATGCTGATATTCTCCCATAGGCTTAGCATTGTCAGGGAATCGCGGAAAAATACCGGAAGTCAGGTCTCAACTAGACTTGTTGTGATTGCATTATCGCTCATATCTAACAGTTCCTTGCTTAGGTTTTATGTTCTAACTACATCTAAGGTCATATAAGAACGGGATTCAAACCACCCAACTGTTGTGATATACATCCCATCTTTTGGAATTTTGTTTAACGTTAATCGGTGGATATAAGAAATCCTGGTAATCCGCGAAACCGCGGAGGTCTTTCATCTCTATAAGGGGCCATATTTGGTTAATAGTATTCAGTAAAACGTCCCTAACCTCCCACCCCCACAGATCGACCACTCCCCTATATCGATCGCTTTATTCGGGTCGCAACAATTCCATTTTAATCATATTCTAACTCCCTAAACCGACCACCGACCTAATTCGACCACTTAAAGTCGGTCCCAAGGCCGGTCGATTTAGAGAGGTTTTACTGTACTTGACTAATACATTTAGTTCATATGGCATTTTGGGTTATAACGCATATCATTAATGTTTATATTTGGTTATTACGGTACTTGATTAAAGTTGCACGTTCCGAGTTTAAATCATATTTTGTACATCAATGTTAGATTGATATACTTTATTTCCTCTTGAAGTTTATTTTATTTTAAAAGATTAAGTTTGGAGATAATATGAAGTGAAAACATGCCAAATTAATGTTGGTGTGCACATCAAAATGCTAGACACCACAGGCTTCAGCAGTAGCATGCTTTCTTAAATTGACACTTACTATGACTTAGTATTCCTTCTATGCAGGAATGAAAGTGGTCTCCGTGAAAAAAAGCGGAAATGGTGATATTCTCCCATAGGATTAGCATTGTCAGGGAATCGCGGAAAATCTCCGGAAGTCAGGTTTCATATATATTGGTATACGCTGATAGTGCTGCAGCGTTTGAAGCATTATTAGTAGTAAACGCTGATAGTGCTGCAGCGTTTGGAGCATTTATTAGTAGTATACGCTGATAGTGCTGTGGCGTTTGCACCACACATTAGTATAGATCTATGCTGATGGTGCTGCGGGATTGAAAAATCCCGGAAATCCTCGGAATCGCGGAGATCTTTCATCCCTGGCCAATATCTTACACATGCAGGATCAAATCTATGTAAGTGCTTTGCTTTCAAAAATAGCTTTATTAATATTATATTATGTTATTCAATATTGCACTTCGTTAATACAGGTTACTCCATATTTACATTGACGTCATTTTTTGGTCGTATTTGATTAATATTGCACGTAGATAATGATGCGGATGCTGGGTTGGTTGGCTGGTTGTTGGAATTTTTCGTCCTGGCAACATCTAAGGTCATATCAGGACAGGTACCGACTTGTAACAGTGTGCACTTATGGCGACTTTATAGTGCTGCCCTACTGGGAGACCAGGCGGGCAGCACCATGACCTGATATCCCACTCAGTCACATTATCCTGACAAGGAGCCAACCAGTCCTGGCCCTATCCTATTAATACCAAGCGTATGGCTACGAAGCGACAAGTATCAATTTTCAAGTCATTGGTTTGACTCGAGCAGGGTTTGAACCCGTGGGTTCGAATCCCAATATCAACCAAAGCGGGAGACGGGCGCTCAACTCATTCGGCCATCCCATCTGATGATGATGATGATGATGACAACAATAATGATGCTGGTGATGATTATGGTGATGATGATGGTGGTGATGATGATGGTGGTGATAATTATGGTGGTGATGATTATTGTGATGATGGTGATGATGATGGTGATGATGATTATGGTGGTGATGATTATGGGATGATGGTGATGATTACGGTAATGATGGCAGTGATGATTATGGTGATGATGGTGGTGATGATTATGTTGATTATGGCGGTGATGATGATGATGATGGAGGTGATGATGGTGATGATGGTGGTGATGACTGACGCTGCCCCGCATTGGGCCGGCAGTACTAGATGGCGGCAGTTACCACACCGATCTAATCAGTGGCATTTAGAGGAGATGAAAACGGAGATTAAGCAAATAAAAACGTTGACAGCTTGACACAAGTGGAAGGGGCGATAATAAGCCTGATGGTCGGTATGCATAAACATAACAATTTAAGCAAGTTCAATCTAGTGAAAACTGGACTTTCAAAATGTGCCTTCACACATACATGCAAGCTAAAAACAAACAAATCAAGGAGGGCTCGATATCGTGTCATATGGAGATGATTGTATAAAACGTATTATCACAATATCAACACCATTTAGAACTTATAATGAAAAGAGGCTTAACACAGACTGCGATCAATTAGGCACTGACTGGCACGAACACAGAATCGATACTGAAATGTATATGCTGATAGTGGTTGGTTTATGTATGGAAATGCAGCCTTGTTGCTGTGATAATGAAATCAGATAATTGGCATTTGAATTAGTGCTGGTGGAATTGCATTATTTACTACATCAGGGAGGATAGTGGTTTCAGGCAAAGAAAAGCGGAAATCAAGCCGAGATTATTATCCGGACAGCTCTATAAAAACGGCCCCGTAGGCTGTGAAAAAACCCCGGAAATCCACTTAAAAACGGACAAATATCCCAGCTACATGATTCGGCGATGCACGACGGCGCTGAATACAACAATTTCAGCAAATAACAAAAGTGAGAATAACAAAACGACTATTAGAATTTTACTAATGAAGTCATTGTTATCTCTTTAATGTTGAGCAAATATGCAAAAGGAATAATTGGGGGGGGGGGCTGGAGGAGCAGTAATGCCTGGTACACACCTACCGTTTGTGCGCACACACCTCCCGTATACGATCGAAAACTGCCCGTTTCGCCCACAAAAATCGCTTGGTGTGCGCTCCCCGCGCACACCTAGCGATTGCGATTCGCGTATAAAACTCAGTTTTTAGGGCTAAAAGCGGCCGATTACGATTGCGATTCACGATTCGAAAAACGAATCGGCCCGTTTTCAGTTTTAAAGCGGGTCGGGTCGAGTCGCGAGTTTTAGTGCGCGAATCCTATACGGGAGGTGTGTACTAGGCATAATGTGATCTAGGAATATTAATCGGCGAGGGACCCGGACACAAATAAAGCACATACATGCATCAGGCAATAGCCGGCTTCCATCGACCATCCCTCTGACGGCAGTGGGATAACTATAAGGGGCTGTCACATTACGATGTTTCTCGCCAATGCGCGTCGACGTGTGTGATCTTTTGCCGCAATGTTGGGATACGTCAGGAAGCGTTAGGCGCGCGTTGGTATTCGTTCGTCTACGGCGACGGTTGGCAGAGCGTGTCATGAAATCGGTGAAGTTTTGTGCTTGCACAAAACTTTCGACGTGCGACAACGCATGGGTGCTAACATTATGGTGACGTTAGGGGCGCGTCGAGATACGTTAAATGCGCTGGAATAACGTTATGCAAACGAACCGCGCGCGTGAGGCTCATGGCGCCAAACTGTTGCTTTGTTGTTTTACGTCCTAGCTACATCTAAGGTCATATCAGGACGGCGCGCCAAACTTTTTTGGGTTTTTTCACACAACATCGGCTGCGCTACCAATATGTTTCGCTGACGCAGAAAAGCTTGATGTTTCTCGATGATTAAAAGTGATTTTGCGCGTTGGCGGCGCGCCAGCGAGAAGCCGTAATGTGACAGGGGTATAATGATGGTAGTGGTAGCTCACGGTCTAGTATTATCTGTGGAAAAGGTCTTATATTTGTTATAGACAATTTTCACCTTCGGCTCACCCTCTGATGGTAGTGGGTTGGTTGGTTGGATGTTGGAGTTTTACGTCCTGGCAACATGTAAGGTCATATCAGGAAGGGCACCGACTTGTGACAGTGGGCACTTATGGCAACTTTATAGTGCTGCCCCACTGGGAAATCAGGCCGATGGCACCATGACCCGATATCCCATTCAGTCACATTATCCTGACACTGCACCAACTAGTCCTTTCCCTATTCTTTTAATGCCAGTATTCTCTGTAGAAAAGGTCTTATACTTGCTACAGACAATTTTCACCTTCGACTCACCCCCCTGATGGCAGTGGGAGAAACTAGTGATGTAGGTAGCACCTCACTGTGGAGCTTGCTCTGGGGAAAAGGTCTTATAGACGATTTCCAACATCAACTC